>CM021107.1:445054745-445129754 GCA_007115665.2 Sequoiadendron giganteum | reverse complement strand
AAATATGTGAAGTAATATTATTACTCATCTGAGGTTCTTTGCAATGTATCATACAAATGCTTATAAAGCATTGCATTCTCATACAACTTACCCAAACTATACAATTTCTCCAAACTACCCTATGGGAAACTAACACAAAACTAACTAAACATTTTAATTACCAAGACAAAGTCGCTAAGATGACTTTATTACAAAATGTAAACCTTATTTTCCAACAAGAATATCCTTTCTTCTAATTCTTCAATTGTACATGCCAGAATCAGTCCAGAGTCAACTGCTAGTTTCCTATATGGTATACTTAGCAGGCCTTCAAAATACAAGAGCTATTGGATTTTAGTTGTCTATTATGCTATTTCAGCACTGAAATTGTGTATGTTTCAATAAGTGTTTTTCCCTGATCTGCAACACGGAAAGAATTATATCACAATATTTTTGGGATTAATACATATCTGTCAAAATCAAATGTTTTGATTAGCACTTACCTTCAACCCTTCTGGAGAAAGGCAAGCCAATCCACCAGCTTGTACAATATTAGATGCACCACTGAAGCATGTACACATGATATGATTGAAATCATTTGCAACAGCAAATCCATTGGAGAACCAAAGCTCATCAGGAACAACTGTCCACCCAAGACGGACACCGGTAAAGCCAGCATATTTTGAGAATGATGCAATCTCAATTGCAACCTGCAGCACAATATATAACACTAGTAACCAAATGAGCATATCTTCAAAAGTACAGAAAAATAAATGCAATACACCTTACACAATTTGAATATCACTGCACCATGATAGCTATTAAAGGCTTCAGCATGTTGGAGTAAGCTAATGCTTTGAAGGAAGGATAATAACTATGAGTAAAATGCCAAAGTATAATCATAATATGTATTAGTGGATCAGCTTTGGCATTTTAATGGTAAAACTCATACTTCCATACCCTCCAAGATACCCACCTTTGAGCTTTGAATATTATGATGCATCAATGTTGAAGGTATCGAAGGATCCCTTCCTATGTCACGGTCTACCAATTTTAAATTTTAAAATGAATAAAACTGAACCTTCGTCCACCTTATTTATTGTCAATCTAGGACTTACTTTTTGCATAGATACTCGAAAACAAGAATTTAGCAATCATAAATGCATCACTTCAAACCTCATTTCAGATCTATAGGATTCATCACTTACAAAAGTCAACACAGAAACATAGATCTTTTAACATGCGAAATGTACCTTAGGCTTTACAACTAAGTCAAAGTCGTGGCTGTCCCAATACAAATAGAAGCGAAATAATCATATCCAACTATTGTAAATTCTTTAAGGGTCAATTGAGGCACTAGATTCTTTTCAAGTCTATAAGCAAGATAAGAATCCACACATGCCAATGGCTGCATCTTAAAGTAAATATAGACCGATCCTTCAAAAATACCAGTGTTCCACAAGGATGCATCCCCTGCCCATAAATCCCCACATTTTTGAGATGAGAATGTCCCCGGGATGCGGCGACTTGGATGGGACATCCCACTATTATCCCACCACTACCATCCAAGACCCAAGAATGTTTCCAGGATGTCCCCCTTTTTTGGGGAATTTTGGGGGACACTGAGACATCCTTGAGATGTCTAGGGCAGCCCTAGGAGTCTTTCGAATGTCCCAAAGACTTCCAAGCATCCCCCACAGTGTATAGTTGCAAAGTTCTCTTTTAAAAAAAAAATTATGTAATGTCCTGGGCTACTGATTGCTAAGTTTTTGCAATTATTTTTATTTGTTTGACAATGCAAGCATTTTGTCAAACAGTTGGCTTGTTGGCTGCTCTGACTTGTTTCCAGATTGCATTTAAGTTGATTTTGCATCCATTGAACTCTTCATTAGCACTACTCTTCTAATAATGTTAACTTAGCATTCACCATTAATCATTGCATAATATAAGACCATGGAATTCATAACAACAAAATATTTCTAAGCATTCATGTTCCAGTTGATACAATAAATTGTAAACATTCAGTTTCCATAATTGAGTTTATAATATTAATCGCAAGCATTTTGTACATAGGACAACACCCTTTTAACTGCCCCATCCAATTATAGATAACATAGATTGGAAGCTAGGAATGGCAGATCAAACCCCTCACAGACTCCACGTACCTTTGGCAATGGCACACATTACATGAGAAAGGGCAGAGATTGAGCTTTAAAGACCACGATTTCCTTATGCCACCTCATACCCAGTCAATATGACACATACTCCTAAAATGTTCCAACGCACCCCTTCAGAGCAATCCGCTTCACATATGAATGCTAGCGACTGAGTCTAGAGACTCACATCCTCAATAATGCTGCAAGTCGTGATAATTAAATGAAGTGGCTCTGATTATGGCATCGACCAGTAATAGTATGATAGTCAACATTCAATATGAAAGTGAATATAATCGCCTAGCTTTGGCAATGGTATTCCCCACTGAACGAATCCTTTAGGATCTTCACTTTGCTAATGTAAAGGATTGCAAGCAGAGATATTAGCTGCTGCAGTATAATCGCAGCTCTTCATGGATGGACATATTGATTTTGGCTGCTATTATCTTCCATATAAACCTGTTGGTGCCGCCATAGAGTTTTAGTCCCACATTTACCCTTTGCTTCACACACGGCTCTACTTTCTCCCTCACACGAGCGTCTTCGCAAAGCTACGCTCAAGCAAGAATCCAAAAGTCGTGGCAAGTAGAGAGACATTGGCTACAGGTTTGTGTCCTCACGCCAATCACCATAAAATGAGTGTCGAGTCTATGCCTATGTTAAAGGGTTCTATGCCCTACACCATTCCTCTTGCTTACACACCCTACCAGATGGCATTCTCATTTGAGGAATTAGGAATATAAATAAAATCAATGAATGAAAAAGATATCACCTGTTAACTCCTGACTGCAAATGATCTCTGAAATTTACTGAACTCTTGAAAATTTGTCTTTGAAGAAGACTCCACAAATTTTCAAATCATGCCTTCGAACTTTGAAGTGCAAATGCGAGAAACCTGGACGATTTCTCCTACAACCAACTAGGGAGGAGTCTTTCACCACCGAAAACTAGATACTCTTAGGAATTTCCACCTAAGGTTTTGGACTCCGAAGAGCTCCACCAAAATACCAAATGAAATAATAAACCAGCATAAACCCTGAATGGAGTTATAAACATTCAACCTTGGGATGTCTTTCAATCTTGCAGTTGAAGATCCTCATGAGGGATTTCGTCCTCACAAAGCCAAGACCTCTATCCAACCAGCAAAACCTTGAGTATATTTTCTAGCATACCCACAAATGAGATCACTTCCCTTTTTATATCCATCCAAGAATCCCTTTTCTAAAATTCTTGCCCAAAAACATTAAACTTCTTTTAATAAAGTTACTTTATAAAAATGCCTTTTGAATATTTCCTTGGTGTCACTTTATATCACCTCATTAATCTAATTATTTAATATTACCTTATTTAATGTACTTTTGACCAGACAACATTAAATAATTAAATTAATTAATGTTTGTAAGGCAAGTTGGAAAACGAGGACATTAGAGTCCTCCCTTCCCGGAGATTGCTTGTCCCCAAGCAATCCACACCTGATACCAAGATCCCAGATGAGCCTGCAGAATGCTCCACCATATCTCTGCTGCATCAACTGGATACATTTGAGCTCCACAACTCTGTCAATCACTATCATAATATAAAGCAATCTACCCATCATATGAATTTTTGGATCCCACAGCCAAATTGGACGCCCACCATCCCCAATACCTACTAACTTCCGTTGTGCCACTCTGATATAATCATTACCATGCCAAGAGTTGTGAAACAACTCATCATGATCCTTGTGGAGTAGTGTACCAATTACACCAATCCCTAGATCCCAAATCATCACACCATCACACCCACTGTAAATGAAGAGATAGATGTCTATGATACCAATTGAAACCCCAATGTGCCAAGGCTCTGATTCTTGTTTTTTTATGCAACCATCTGGTGGAAACAAAGTAGGAGACCTGTAGGGTTTGGGTTCATCTTCTGAAGATGGAAGCACTTCATACTAGAGTGATCTATGTAATCTTTTATCCAACCCACCTTTATGTGTCATCAAAAACATGGTCAAATCATACGTATGTGGGTTGAAAGAAATTTGGTGAGCATACCTCACCATGCAATCAAGCTGAAATTCACCCGCTTGCACCAATGGAATACCGGAATAGTCACTTGGGTTCCATATTTCACCACTACCATCTCACGCTTCAGGAAGTGTCTCACAACTTAGATCATGAAGAGCAGATTTTGCATTAGCTTTGTAAATTATCTCTGCAAAATTGATGGAAAGGTCTCTGTTTGAAAGAAAATGGAGGTCATCTGATTTCATTACCTCTAAAGCATGTTTGATAGTTTGCAAATTTGGTATAGTAGCCCCAACTATTAACCCTTTTTGCCTTTCAAGTTAGGTTGTCCAAAGGAGGTATTCAATGAATTTTTGCATGCTATCAAAATGAGTTAAGGTTTGAACAACCTTATCATTAGTGACTTTTAGCTGATCCTTCTATTCACGTGACTCCTTAGGCCAATGATCACAATCAGCTGCATAAAATGAATTTTCTGATTTTCTTTCATGAGAAGGAAACATATCATCATTGATTACAAATACAAGTTCATGCATGGTTGAGAAATATTATCATGTTGATATCCAATCCATCTTGGATAAGCATAGCATGGTGTTTAGGAACATTCCTCCAAGGTTGCCACCAAATAGAGGGTTTCTCCATGTCATTGAGTTGGAAGAAGGTTTGAAAGTGGTCATTACTACACCTTATCATCATCCTAAAAGGCATAAGGAAGAGATTCAAAAGAAAGTTAAGGAGTTGTTGGATATGGGACATATAAGACCAAGTTCTAGCCCATTCGCTTCTTTTGTGGTGTTGGTCAAGAAGAGGGATGGTACCATGAGGATGTGCATTGATTATAGAGTGCTTAACTAGGAGACAATCAAGAACCGCTACCCTATTCCTAGGATTAATGAGTTGATAAATTAGCTTCATGGTGTGATGTACTCCAAGATTGATATTGGATCAAGGTATCATCAAATAAGGGTGAAGGATGAGGATGTGCATAAGATAGATTTCAGATGTTACTATAGGCATTATGAGTTTTGGGTCATACCATTTGGTTTGACTAATGCACCAGCCACATTCCAATCTTACATGAATCAAGTATTAATAAATCAACTGAGGAAGTTTGTGTTGGTTTTCTTTCATGACATACTTATCTATAACAAGACCTTAGAAGATCATTTGGAACACATAGATGAGGTGCTTGGTATCCTATAGTACTAGTTATTTTTTTGCCAGGGCATCAAAATGTGAATTTGGTTTGATAGAGATTTTATATCTAAGGCATAAGACTAGTGCCCAAGGAGATAGAGTGGATAATGAGAAGATTACGAAAAATCATGGATTGGCCTCCACCCTAAGACTATATCACACTTGAGAGTTTATTATAGGAGGTTTGTCAAAGGATTTTCACAACTGGTTACTACATTGATAGATTTGACAAAGAAGGGGGCTTTCTCTTGGAGTGATTCAACACAGAGATATTTTCACAAGCTCAAGGAGGTAATGAGTCGACATCCCATTTTGGCCATTATGGATTTCTCACTTCCTTTTGTTTTGGAGTGTGATGCTTCAAGAGAGGGGATTGGAGCAATTTACAAAACAAACATCCCATAGCATTTGAGAGTAAGAAGCTCAAGGAGTTAGAAAAGAGCTTCTGTATTTATGACAAGGAGATGTTGGCCATCATGCATGCATTGGCCAAGCATAGACAATATTTGGTTTGTGGGAAATTTGTGGTAAAGATAGATCATAATAGTTTCACGGTCTTCCTCAATAAAAAGGATTTAAATGATAGATAGCAAAAGTGGGTGTAATGTATGCCCCTAATTTGTTTTTGTAAAATTTCTAACCAATGTGATTCACAACCAAACCCAACATACGTGTATATGAGCGAATTTGCACCCCTTACGCAAATTCCCCTTTTGATCTTCCTCACTTTAGAAAACCAAATTCGGAGGCTTAATTCCACATAAGCCCGCTATTCTCCATCCACTTGGCACCTGTTTTGAGTGTCGGTAGAGGCGTTTTTGTCGGGGACGCTGTTGACGTGTTTTTTATGACAACACCAACATAGAATAAAATGTCCAACGGACGCTCTATTCCCTCTTGATCAAAGTGTTCCACATGCTAAGATTCCGTAAAAGTTCATGTGTTCGACTCCAAGGTTCCTTTTATTGCGAATAGACTCAGTTGGTTGATGTGTTTTGCTGGATTATTTCAAGGGGACTTACGTGAGTTGCTCATTCTGAAGAAAGGATTCTCAAATTTCAGGAGATTTGTCGATGACGCTCGGGTTCTTAAACTAACCGAATAATGCTGAATCTAAAAGGATATAAGGATTAGAGATACTACCATCTACTCCTAAAGGGTGGAGGACGAGGATCGGCTTAAACAGTCTTCAAACCAGACTTCACTTCGTCTCCCTTCGGACAACTCTGACAAAGCTGATGCAATCTTCAAAGGATGAATAAGATGTTCAAATTGTGATTCAACATGTGCACTCCGTCACAACGATGAAAATGAACACACGAATCACAACCGAAGTTAGGTACTGATATTCCAATTGACCATACAAGGCGAACTTACCATCAACAAGCCTGCTAGTGGTATGGATGAAAGAAGATATGCTCAAACCACGACGCCACACTCCACAATTAACAACTACTTGCATAAAATAAAGTCTACTCTATTCTATCAATCTGAATTGGAAAGACGAAAAGGCCTTGCTAGCTATTCACAATAAAAGATAGAACCACCATGCAATGATAAACCTTTGTATTATGAGAGTTTTCCACAACAACCTCTTACAAAAGTTTCAAAGGGAAAGTTTTCTTTCCTTTTCAAATTAAGCTAACTTCTAAGCTATCTCTCTATCTACTCTAACTTCTTGATCTAATCTACTCTCTGATCTAATGTCTACTAAGTTACAAATGAGGGGGGATGCCCCTTTTATAGTTGGCCCAGTCCAACAGACGGTTCAGATTGAATTACAATAAGGGGCTCAGATAGAGCCACACATGCCCTAATTAGGGTTTCTACCCTAAAAACCGCCACAGAGAGGAGTGGGGCAATGAATGCACAGAATATTCTCCACTCCTCTGCAGGAACCATTATTTGCAATTAATGCCCATTATCTTCTTCTAGAAGATTTTCGTCTGGAAACGCGTTCCCACTATTCTGCCTGCCAATTCCGTTGCGTTAGGAGGAGGCGAGCACACAACAACACTCAGTTCAGATCGTCCTTGCAAAAAGTTCTTCTTTGTTAAGTCCTCCTGTTACTTTCATTCCTGGATGCATTTCTCTCTCGCAACTTTCACATTCCTTTAGCCCACTGCCTTGGGCGTATTTATCCCCTTTTGCACCACGTTCTTAATGCCTTAGACAAATCTTCAATGCCTTTTCCTTTTCCAAAGTTGTAACGTCGTCCAGCTTCATCAAATCCTCATGCCTTAGCTTCAGCGTTCATCCTGCAAAACAAAAGAAGAGCATCAGAACACTTTATAATCTAAATTCACTTAACTTACCTTCTTCCCACGTTTTGACTTCCAAGGTCTACTTGATGTCTGATAAAGTTCATCATTTTTTAGCAAACTTTCATCATGGGCCCATTGTGCTAGGGCGCATGCCATCTTGTTGTTTTCATTCTCCTGCTTTAGCAATTTCATTCACTTGCCTTATCCACCTTCCTTTAGGAGCTTGGTGACTTAGATAAAATTCCACTCGTCTTGAGCTTGAATGCACTTGACCCACTCTGCTTTCCTTTTCCATGCCTTAGAAAATTTATCCCTCAGAGCCTTAGGAAATTTGTTAAATGGGTGCCAGGCCGAAATCTCTGCCGAAACAACACGAGCAAGGTGTGGAAGAACCTCAAATCATCTCCCAGTGAGAAATATCCAATACCCAGAAGAAATTTCTCCTCAGAAATCATAATTTCCATGTGTATCCAGACGAAGGAGTAAGTTTAATTTTTATTATTTTTGAAAAATAATAAAAATTACTAAGGTTTGTTTCATCTTGATTCCGGGTGTACTTCACACCTACAGCCTCAATTTTTTTAAATCCTGGTGTTCCTCATATTTTTCCGAAGAATTTCCTCCAGCTTATATCACCTTGCATCTGGAAAGATTAATATTAATACTTCCTCTAGGCGTATCCCTTGTCCTTGCCCTTGCCTTAGAAAATAAAAATGTCTTCAACTCCATCTTGGGCGCACTTCACAAGGCCTAGTTTATTTTATCCACCTTAGAAATTTCCTTCAAGTCTCAGCCACTTAACTTCTACCTTGAGGGCGCATTTAGCTAGGTAAGCTTCAATTTTAATGCCTTAGGCATTTTTCCTATCATCTATCAATCTCCCCAAGGTTTGGGCGTATTTTGCCTAGGGAGTTTTCATCTCCTTGCCTTAGAAAAATATTCTTCAACTCCTCTGTATCATGGGCGCACTTTATCTAGTGAAATTTTATTTCACTAACTTTTACCTTTGCCACATTCTTTTTAGAAAAAAAATATTCCCAAGCATCTTCTCTGCAAGGGCGCATTTGCCATGGTGAGCTCTCACTTTCTAGTGCCTTAGCATTTTTTTAAAACCCCTTACACCAAGGTGGGCGCATTTACATATGCAAGATTTTACCCTCATACTTAGAAATTTATTTTAATCAACCTACCCTTGAAGGGCGCATTTCACCCGTCATGCTTCTATTTTACCTTGCTTTATACAATTTCAACTAGCAAGCTACCTTGTCTTGCCTTGGGCGCATTTAGGAAGGGGAGCTTTTATTTTGTAACTTAGGAATTTTACACACCTCATGTTCACTTCCTTTGCTGGGCGCATATAGAAGGGTGTGCTCTCATTTTTAACACTTAGGCATTTTCAGCCTACTCCATCATGGGTGCATTTTGCCCCTCAAGCTTTTGTTTTCTTGCCTTAGACAATTTTTGAACACCTTCACCCAACTTGAGCGCATTAAGGAGGGTGTGCTTTTATTTTTCAACACTTGAAGCTTTTCTTCACTCACAACCCTTTGCTGGGCGCAAATAGCTTAGGCTACTTTCACTTTGTGCCTTAGAAACTTTTCCATTTACCTTTGCTGAAGGTGGGCGCATTTTCATGCTTCTACTTTTATTTTCATGCCTTAGGATTTTTTAGCCTCCAACATATTCCTTGGGCGCATATGGAGGGGTCTACTCTCATTTTCCAATGCCTTAACATATTTTTTTTTTACATACTCACCCCTTGGGCGCATTTTGCATGCTAAGGGTCCATTTTATCTTGCTTAGAAACCTTTTGACGTGGATTTCGTAAGGTGGGCGCATTTGAGGGTAGGAGCTTTCATCTTTAACTTAGAAACTTTTTTAAACCTTTTGCCTCTCATCTTGGGCGCATTTTGACCCATGCACTTCCATTCTTCAAGACTTAGAAAATTTTCTAGCACCCTTCCTGTGATGATGGGCGCATTTTGAAGGGTGAGCTTTTGTTTTCAACACTTAGAAGATTTTTTTGATCTCCACCTCATTCAAGGGCGCATTTAGAGGGGTGAGCTTCCAGTTTAACTTGCATGCCTTAGAATTTTCATCTGAAGTGTTAAGGAGACTTTTGGAGGTGGCTTTCGAATACTTAGCCAATTTTTAGCCTGCTTGCCCTCATTTTCTATTTTTAGTAAATTCTGGAGGTATGTGCCTCTTCATGGCTTTTCGCCTGTTCTGAACCTAGAGTCGACATGATATGCTTTGTGTGGCCCTGCTACCCCATTTATACTTGTTTCTTGAGCTTATCTGTTGTTTTTAGCCCTCGTGCTATTTTTAGAAAACCCTAAAATTGATAGACCTCTGCAGCTCTGATTGACCTGAAATTTTCACCACGTGGTCCTCATCACTTGATGAACCTGTTCACACCTGCCTCTCGTGTTGACCTGCTATTTATAGCCGTGTTCTGGAAGCGACTTACTATAAATAGTAAGTGCTCGGATCGTGCCCAAATTTTACCAATAGATTGCTTGAAGGATGCTGATCGCAGTGGGATACCTTCGTTTTTTGGAATTCTGGCTTTTTACCCTACTTTTTAGGCACCGAAGTAGGAAACCCTAATATGACTTGCATGTGCCTTGAATGACCTCCGTTTGACTTGATTTCTGTTGCATGTCGTTCTGCTTGCTAAATTGGAGTGTTGAGGAGCTATTGGAGTGAACTTGCTAAAAATAGTAAGTGTCTGAAAAATGATTAATCTGATGTCGGATGAGTTTGCATGTCACAATGCCTGAGGGATCTCAAGAAACCCAAAAAAACCTAGAAAACTGGTCCACATGTGGGCACTGGCTAAAAATAGTAAGTCCCTTAAAACTGACTCATTCCGTTTGCATGTCATATCATTGCGAAGCCCTCGCAAAACCCACATGGAATATCCAGACATGCATGGAAAATCACTGCATGTAAACCCTAAAAATAGCCTTGGAAAGTGGAACTCTGAGAGTCACCATCTCGGTTTGCATGTTACACCATCGCGAAGGTCTTGAAAAACCCAAATCAATTCTCCTGTCATTCATTGGAGAATTGTATGTTTAAGCCCTGAAAACTGCCTCCGAAGCTGGAACTGCTAAAAATAGAATGTTATATGAATCTGCTCCAATTTTGCGTGCACGTACTTTGAAGTTCTCTGGATGTGCTTGAGTAGTTGGAATTCCAAAATCCTGAGGAAAAGACCCCAAATTAGGTACTTACTAAAAATAGTAAGTTGTCAGATCTTAACGAAAATCTGATGGGAATCTGCTAGAGGCCATCTGAATGCCATGCCAAGCTTAGCCGTCGATTAGTCAACTCAATTTAACTTTAATTAAGCCTGAAGAAAGAAAACCCTAATTTCACCGATTCACTTCAGACTTAGCCAAAATTTCAAATTAGGTCAAACGGGACATCCCCAAAAGAACAGAAAGATTAGAGAGAGAGAGAGAGAGAGAGAGAGAGACAAAACAAAAGCCCAAAAGACCAGAATGGAGCAAAAATTGGGGGTCCCCCATCTGGATGGGGCGATGTGTGAAAAGGTCACAACAGGCGCCTGCGCGGCACGCAGATGTCTGCCTGACGCGCTTACGTCCTTGACAAATTCCCACGTCTGGAGCCTACAAAGGCATTACACTTCCCATTGGGGGTCGACTTGTAACACCCTCTTCAGCTGACTGACCTGAATATGACTGTTTCCTTCATCTCCTTCTTCAAATTGACCATTCATTGATCCATTTCATGACCTCTCTACCCTCTAGCTCTCTCTAAGCCCTCTCTTAGCTCTTCGCAATCTCTTCTATAGCTTCTACAAGCATTCTAAGCATTCAGTCCAGCTCTCAAGCAACACTTTTACACTTCACAGTAGCAACATCAACACTCCATCGACTCAGTAGAGCAAGTGTGGAACAAATTACCATTGTAGTAGAGGCTTGAGTTCCTCTCATTTTCTCCCCCATTAGCCTTGAGCGCTTTGGGCGGAGGTGGTAGGCTTTCCACTCCTCTCCTCTATTATTTGGTTGAGTAGCATAACACTTTTTTGTAGTGCTTTAGTGCTCTTTACTTCATTTCTTGCTTTATCATACTTCTCTCTATCTATCTGGCTATCCGTGGAGGTGGGAACACCAAAACGGGGGTTTGAATGAGGCAAACCCCTATATAGCCCCAACAATTTCTCTCTCTCTTGTGTGCAGGTATTGAAGACATTTACGTACTGGAGGCCTCATCACTTGCACGGTTGTAAGCATTTCCTTTTCCTTCTCCTTGTCTTTATCCTTTATGTTTCAATCTATTTCAGTTTTATCACTCTCTACAAGTTCTTAGCAATCAGACTAGAAGTAGTCGCTTAGCCATTCTCTGTGATAAACTTGCTCTCTGGTCCGTATGAGACGCCAGTGCACCTCAGGGACGCCAGCGCAGTATTTTGTGTTCTCGTCCTTTGGCCGAGAGCTTGTCAGTTTGTCCAGAGGATCTTCGTGACCTACTCTTTCAGATTCTAGAACTCTCACCACTGTTTCGTGAGGTAGTTTAGGGCAATTCGCCCTGTGAGACTCTCTGAATGAAGAGAACTCATGAGTAGCGAATCCCCCTTCTCTACATTTTGGTGAACCTGACGTGAAGAACAGTGTTCTTCGAAAAACTAGGAATTTATTTACCCCTACTTGGTGGGGTCATAACTTTTGATTCGGTGATCGGAATTCAGAAACGTTTGCACCGTTTGAAAGGTCTCCTAGAGAAATAGTTCAATCCCTAAAATACTAGTGCCTTTGGTAGTTGAATTTTAAGGATCGATGCAAGTTCCAACCTCAAATTCCGCTCTGAAGACCTCCAAAAATGCAAATTACTAGAACATAGAAAATACCGAAAAAATCGTAATGAGTTTAATATCTTCTTTTATAAGTTTTGTGTCTAATTTTGCTCAAAATGTTAATGATGTTCCATTTCATGCATGCGATGATGACTTGGATTTTCCTATGTCACTTGATATCCTTGATCCTTCTCATGAGAGTCCTCTTGCTTTGGAGGATATCTTGTTGCAAGAAGATGAAATCATTGATGCCTTTCTAAATGTTACTCTACCTTCTATTCATTCCAATGCACTCTCTTCTAGAGATGATGCATTTGTGAATGAAAAATCTCCTACTCGTTCCAATGCATTCTCTTCTAGAGACGTCGCATTTGTGAATGATGAATTTCTTATCTATTCTAATGCACTCTCCTCTAGAGATGATGCATTAGCGCATGATGAGTCTCCTTCCACATTTGATCCTGTTTGGATCGATGTTGAGAATATGTCTTCAAATAATTATTCTACTAGTTGTGATGACTCTGTAAATGTAATCTATGTCTCTACTACCCCTCAAAGGCCTAAGAGATCGGCCATTTATGTGACTCTAGCTAGTCCTTCTCCTAAAAGGATTTGTTCTATTGATGGTGTTCCATTTGATAGTAACTCTCCTGATCTTTCTATGGCTCCCTCTTATAGAGTGGTAGCTCGTACCTATAATACTAGAATGCATAAACAACTAAGCCTTCCTCAAGCGCCTGAATCTGCGACTAAAGCACCTAGTGATTATGATCCTATCGAGCAACTTCGAGTTACTCCAACTAAGATCTCATTGTGGGATTTTCTTCAGTCTACTCCGGTTTATCAAGGTATGCTTCAGGAAGCCTTGCAAAAGATCCTCTTGCCTTCTTTCGCTAGGTCGGCAGATGCTGATGCGTTGATAGCTCATATTCGTGCGGATTCGTCGAATATTACGTTCTATCCACAGGAACTCCCGCCTTCAAAAGTACAAAAGAAAATAGATCCTCTGATGATTATAATTAACATTAATAAAATTGGTATTACACGTACTCTCGTTGACGCCGGTTCAGTGCTCAACGTATGTAGCATTGATCTATTGCCTAAGATTAATATTGATCCATCTTCTATTAATGCTTCTTTTGTTGACATTCGTGGGTTCGATAATGTCAATCAACAAGCTCTAGGTACAATAGTGTTACCTTTGTAGCTTGGATCCGTTACAATACCCACCCTTGTATATGTCATGTCAGAGAAGTTACGTTATAACCTTCTTCTTGGTAGACCATGGATTCATGCTATGGGCACAGTCCCATCTACCTTGCATAAATCTATTAAGTTCATTTGTAACAATAAAGTAGTCACAGTTAAGGCTGACCCTGATGCTATGCACCTATGTGAGATGGCAGCTACCAATTAGGTCTCGGTTGTGCCTACTCTTATTCTTTTAGTGTCTTCCAATGTGTCGATGTTTACTCCAGCAATACCTACTACAAAGGATACTTTAGAGATTGATGTCCTTGAAGAAGATCCTTCTGAAGCAAGAAATCTTAGGTCTACTCTTTCTACCTCTTCTCAAAGGAATGCATGTCTTGGTGATGATCGGGGTTCTCTAGACTTTATGGATTCCTTCATTCGAGAATGTAAACTCAACCCGATCCACTTAGACCTTCCGACAACATCATCTGAACCTGCTATCAAAGATGGTCATTCTTTTGTATCGCAAGATAAGGTGACTACAAATTGTAATGTTCTCGGTGTTGATCCTCTTTCTGAGGAAGATGATCACACTTATGTTAAGGAGGTTAGTGTTGGTATTCCTGTCAGGAAAGATGATAGTGATCTCGTAGAAGAGTGTAATCCCCATTTCCGGAATAACACTCTCTATAGAGATCCTCCTCCTTTGTCTTTTGTCTTTGTATCTGCTTCTTGCGAGCAATCAAGCTTTTCTCCACAAGAGAAAGGGTTGCTTCTTGCTCCTCATTCTTTATCTGAGCGAGAGCGCATTTTGTTGCGGCTTCTTAAAGCCCGCTTAATTACTCTTCCTTCTCCTATACGCAAGAACTCTCATAAGCATGATAAAGTAAAACATTCCTTTTGTGCATACCATCGAGTGCTTAGCCATTCCACTAGTGGATGTAAGGCCTTGAAGGATAAAATACAACAAATTCATCATCACTCATTCATTTGTTGATGCACCTGCCTCTTCTTCGGATGACAATTGATATCGAGGTTTACCTCTATCTTGCTCTAAAGTATCTTACGTGGTTCTCCTCCCCTGTATGCTGGGGGCAGTGATAACTTGTTTGGGAGATGTGTGTCCTTCTTAAGAACCCCCTATTTTCTCTTTGTCTTTCAATTTGAAGCGTCCCTTGAGTGGACCCCTCTTCCTTTTGAAGGGTTCCCGAGGGACCTCTTTGAAAGTTTTTCTCTCAAATAAATTCCTTGCGTCTAGCTCGGGGGCAGCCCATCTAGACCTATCTTTGCGTCTAGCTTGGGGGCAGCCCGACTAGAACTTTCACATCTTTGCGTCTAGCTTGGGGGCAACCTGACTAGACTTATCTTTATGTCTAGCTTGGGGGCAACCTGACTAGACTTCGCTTTTCAAATAGTGTGTCCCTTGAGTGGACCCCTCTTCCTTTTGAATGGTTCTCGAGGGACCCTTTTGAAAGTCTTCCAACTTGACGATGGCCTACATGACCGTTTGCTTACTTGCTCTGCAGGCTCGAGAACCTGTAGAGCTTCTTCACATCTTTTACTTTGTGATACGGGTTTTTCTCCTCGAGTGGGGATTTTTTTTATCACTTTTACTAGGTGATAGGGGTTTTCCTCCTCGAGCGGGGATTGCTTTTATCACTTTTACTCTATGATACGGGTTTTCCTCCTCAAGCGGGGATTGTTTTGATCACTTTTACTCTGTGATACAGGTTTTCCTCCTCGAGCGGGGATTGCTTTTATCATTTTTACTCTGTGATACGGGTTTTCCTCCTCGAGCGGGGATTGCTTTTATCACTCTTGCATTCATTACTATCTTTCTCTTCTCAATTGTATATACTAGATCGAAGATCTACATCTTCTTCATCCTGAGTATATGCTTTTCCTTTCTTCGTCTTTATAGTTTTGCGGAGCTATGAAGTCCTTTGCTTGTCCTGCACTCTCAGGTTCACCAGATTGCTGTCTGCTTCCTCGACAGTTCAGGTATACTTTTCTAACTCTACTACTTCTCCGATCTACTTTACTGAAGCACTCATCAGTACTCTTGCTCGCTAAAGTGGGGGAAAAATGTATAGGAGCGAATTTGCACCCCTTACGCAAATTCCCCTTTTACCCTTCCTCACTTTAGAAAACCAAATTCGGAGGCTTAATTCCATATAAGCCCACTGTTGTCCATCCACTTGGCGCCTTTTTTGAGTGTCGGTAGATATGTTTATTTCGGAGACGCCCAAGCGACGTGCAGACGTCCCAGCGGCGTGCTTATGTCCCTGACAGATTCCCGCGTCTGGAGCCTGCAGAGGAGTTACACTTCCCATTAGGGGTCGACTTGTAACGCCCTCTTCAGCCGACTGACCCGAATATGGCTATTTCCTTCATCTTCTTCAAATTGACCATTCATTGATCTATTTCATGACCTCTCTACCCTCTAGCTCTCTTTGAGCCCTCTCTTAGCTCTTCACAATCTCTTCTATAGCTTCTACAAGCATTCTAAGCATTTAGTCCAGCTCTCAAGCAACACTTTAGACTTCACAACAACAACATCAACACTTCATCGACTTAGTAGAGAAAGTGTGGAACAAAACACCATTGCAGCAGAGGCTTGAGTTCCTCTCATTTTCTCCCCCACTAGCCTTGAGTGCTTTGGGCGGAGGTGATAAGCTTTCCACTCCTCTCCTCTATTATTTGGTTGAGTAGCATAACACTATTTTGTAGTGCTTTAGTGCTCTTTACTTCATTTCCTACTTTATCGTACTTCTCTCTTCTATCTAGTTGTCCGTGGAGGTGGAAACACCAAAACGAGGGTTTGACTGAGGCAAACCCCTATACAGCCCCAACAATTTCTCTCTCTCTCTTGTGTGTAGGTATTGAAGACGTTTACGTACTAGAGGCTTCATCACTTGCACGGTTGTAAGCATTTCCTTTCCCTTCTTTTCCTTGTCTTTATCATTTATGTTTTAGTCTATTTCAGCTTTATCACTCTCTAGAAGTTCTTAGCAATCAGACTAGAAGTAGTCGCTTAGCCATTCTTTGTGATAAACTTGCTCTCTGGTCCGTACGAGACGCCAGCGCGCCTCACGGATGCCAGTGCGCCGCACTGTCGTCCGTATTCTGCGCTGCCGTCCTTTGGCCGAGAGCTTGTTAGTTTGTCCAGAGGATCTTCGTGACCTACTCTTTCGAATTCTAGAACTCTCGCCGCTGTTTCGTGAGGTAGTTTAGGGAAGTTCGCCCTGTGAGGCTCTCTGAATGAAGAGAACTCGTGAGTAACAAATCCCCTTCTCTACAATACAGTAATGCCAATAACTATCATCACAATCATAACTTTGATAAGAATTGCAAATTAACAATAGGTTGTCATAACACGTTGATGCAATGGGCTATAGCTTAGCAACTATTGTTCATACTTCATTGAATGATCACACTTGCATAGGTAGTCTTATTACATTAACAAAATCAAGTGTAGACATGACAAATAAGTACCTCAATACAAAAAGATGGAGAGTTGTAAACTTTTGTAGCAGATTATAGAATTTTTTGGACTTTTGCATTACCCAACACCTTCATACTCCACATTAGAGGCATCCACACACTTCCAGCAAGGTATGAGGACACTCAATACCACTCAGATCTCATAGGAACCCTAGGAAACTGTTGTTAAAGGTCTGCAAATGCAAACTGAGTCAAAGACACACTGACAGGGAGTTATTACAATCATCCTCACATCAGAAAACACTTATAAATTTCCTTTTAACAAGCAACAAACACCTCCCAATGTTCAATACTACTTCTTTTGATCCAAAGAAAACTCTGTAGGCTCCTTAAACTCACAAAACTACGATATTGGAAGACCTGTAAGTAGTTTTCAGTCACAGTTAAGGAGGGTGCTAGCTCCCAACAGGGGATTTTGCCCAAAAATATTCATAATTAGATACCAAGGTATTTTAACTGCTGCAATTTAGTTGTTGAGTGCTCTACAAGTCTGGGCACTGTCTTCACAATGATTTTTAGTCACTTTAATCCCCCAAAAACTCTGGAACGGTCTCCCAGACAGCCCAAAATCCACTTGTACAGCCTGCAACTGGGGTGATTGGATCTAGAAAATGATTGATAGCATTTTACCTCACCAATAGCTGAAAGGGAAGTTGCCCATCTTTAGGAATGCCAAAGAAATAATACCCACAACTCAAATAACAACACTTCAGCCTAGGCGTCCAATTTGGAGAAGTACGGCCTGTCCTGCAGTGGTATGGCTAGGTCCGAAAAAAACAAACAAAACCACCAAAGAAGCACTCCAAAGGGCATCAAAATTCATTACCAAACACTCCAAAGATTAACACTTCAAAATACTTCATATAACTTCATATTTGTAACCCTAGAAAGATCAAACTCTTGAAAACAATGGCGATCCCTGATGTAGAATCACTTTGACTAGCTAGGGTGGATCTCTCACCACCGAAACCAACACTAGAGACGAGTGTTTTTTCCCTCAATCAACAGTATACGAAATCTAGAAACAATCCAGCAAATTCTCCTTAAGTTGCCAAAACTCACCTACTTCAAAATGAGAGCTCAATAGGTGATTGAATAGAAGAAGAGGGAAGGATTAGGGAAACCTCCATTTGAAATCACTTTTCCCTCCAAAAACCCCATGCCCAACCTTGCTTTTCCAACATTTCACTTTACATTTTAAAATATCATCAAATATTTCCCAAAGGAGGTGTCCACTTGTGGGGGCACATAATAAGCCTTAATTTAATGAAATAAACCATCATTCTAGGCATCCAACATAAAGTACATTGTCCCCTCTTTTAAAACAACGTTGCTCCACTAGGCCAAGGGGGTCTTTTAATGTTATAAGTCATAAAACCACCTTTTGAAGACTTAAGTGAATAATATGCCAAAACATTAGAACTCACCAAACTACAACTGCCAACCACTGCCCAAACTAGAAACCCTGATTGCATTGATGTCAAGACCAATTACTAAATATAGCACTTACTAAAAATAGTAAGTGAGACGAATCACCAAATTGGCCCAAGTAAGGAAACTTGAAAAAGGGGACATTACAACGGGTAAGTAAGTTACATGCTTATGATTTTGATATTGAGTATATTAAGGGGAAGAATAATGTTGTGGCTTATGTGTTATCGAGGAAGCCCCATTTGCGCTCCATGATTGATATATCTATTGATTGGAGGGTTTCTATAATAATTGAGTATGCCAAGAACACATTTGTTATTGATATTTTGGATGGTAAGTTACAAGATGATAGGTACAAGGTAGCTAGTGAGCTCATCCTTTATAAGAACCAAGTGTTTCTTATTCTAGAGTTGAAGATGAAGAAGGTGGTTTTGATAGCATGTCATGACACACCATTAGCAAGCCATTGAAGGTGCTACCAGACATACAAATAAGTGAGAAAGCATTTTTCTCGAAAGGGACTAAAGGGAGATGTTTTGAAGCACATTAGTGAGTGTTTGGCATGCCAACAAAACAAAACAAAAAAAAAAGTATTTCCAGCTGGATTATTCCAGCCCTTACCCATTCCAAATCAGAAATGGGAGAGTATTTGTTAGATTTTAAGATCAGATTAATAGCACAAAAATTTAATTCAAATTCAACACAAGAACACAGCCAATACCCTGGGAAAACCCTCCAACCTGAGGGAGAAAAACCCAGCCAATATATCTCCTATATATTGATATAAATAATACCAGCAATTTGCTTACAACTCAATGCCTTAATGAGACAATGAACAAAACCTCTCCTAGATGCAATGATACAAACAAGATGAGTCTCCTTGAATCAATCTGCTGATACAAACTTCAATCTCCTGAAGATTAATTACGAACTGCTGTAGTAAGGCAAACTTCTTCTTCAAATAAACTGAATGAACTTGATGATCAAATGAATGAGATACAACTTGTATATATACACAAATGAGGAATCGCACCTCTTCAATAATCAAGTCGGCCTCAACCACAAAACACTTCTTTTCAAGAGGGGTGTGATTTTCAATGCAAGTCAGCTTCTTAAAATAAATAATATTTATTTATTATATCTTTTAATATTTAATCTTTTATTTAAGGCGCCTCCTTAAGTGAATCGATCATATAAATTTAAATAGCTTTTAAGCTACATTTAAATTTATTCTTCAATATGGATTTGAAGATTTCTCACGTGGCTGCAATTCGTCATCAACAGTATTTCCATTGATCTCATCACTAGTCTTCCATGAGTGCAAGGTAAGGATTTTGTTTTTGTGGTAGTTGCCAAGCTCACTAAGTATGCTCATTTTTATGCTAAATCTTCCAAATATAAGGCACCACAAGTGACTGATTTGTTTTTTAGAAAGGTGTTTAGACTACATGGACTATCTAGAAATGTTGTGAGTGACAAGGATAACAGGCTCCATAATTTGTTTTGACAAGAATTATTTTGATTGAAATGAACAGAGTTGACTCCAAGCACTATCTATCAACCTTAAATAGATGGACAAACAGATATAGTGAACAAAAGGATTGAGGGATATTTGAGAAATTATGTTACAGGGTAGAAAACTACATGGATTAAGTGGCTTTAACTTGAAGAGTATCGTTACAACTCTGCACAATCATCAAGTCTAGATATTTTACATAGGGAACCTCACAAATCATCAAGTGGCTCAGGATTGCATTCCTTTACTCTCCATGAAGAAATCATTATTAAGCATCTAACATGGAGTACTAGACAGTTTTGAAGGATATAGAGTACTGCACTTTTTTCCTCTAAATTTCAACAAATTCTTCACAAATGTAGGTAAATGGATCTGCTTGATAACTTATATACAGCCATTGTAGTTCACATATATAACTTTCTTTATAATAAGTTTAGAGAATCTTCAGAAATGAGTTCTTTATTAAGTTCTCCTGATTATTATCTTACAATACCAACATATGGGCATTCAGCAGCATTTGAAAACACACACAATGACAGACATGTGCGACCTTACAGATAAATAAACAAACAAGAAAAATGTGTCCCTCAAGCAAGATAGCATTTGCAACTTCAAATGCAGAACAAATACCTTTGCAAATCAGCTAACTAGCAATATTTCTGTTTCATCTGGATACACTTTAATCCTACCTATAATGGCAAACAATTTCCAAAAAATTTCTGCACTCATGCATACAAATCTCTGTACTAGAGAATAGCAGAGTATAAAAGCCTGGAAACAAACTAATACCTCTCTTGCTCCGGGATTTTCATATATTGATTTTGGATTATCATTAGACATGTAACTTGCATAAGCAGAATCATAGACTATGATTGAGCCATTGTCTTTTGCAAATGCAACAAGTTGCTCCATTTGCTTTCTTGTGGCTGCAGAACCTGTTGGATTATTTCGTGAACAAAAGAATATGATATCTGTCCGGGGTACAGATGACAAATCAGGGAAAAAATCATTCGCAGGACTACATTTCATGTATTTAACCTTTCCATACTTCTTTACATCATTCTCAAATGTGCCTGTCTGGCCCATCATAACACTCAAATCCACGTATGCCTGTCACAGATCAAGCAAAAATTAGTACATCAGGTGTGCTGGAGACTTAACTCTTATAGAAGCCATTGACAAAAAATTCTTGTTGAGAACTATTACCAAAAACTGACTACAATTACATGTCATTCCCAACCAAAGTCTCCATCCACTAGTGTTATATCTTATGGATGGACGTGCCACACATGTTCTCTGCAATTTACTGGAACAATTGTTCAAAATTTAAATGCTCCTGTAAGTTTAATCTGTCAATCTTCTAGAAATCTATCTTTTTGAAATCAAGATCCAATGAATCTCCGAATTGCATGAGCCCACTGTATATTTAGCTAAACAAATAACCTATTTTTTTTCCTATGACCAAAGTTAGTAGATTTCACACAAATAAAACTAAGAAAATTGCTTGGCATATTGGAGCTTTGTCCCCTAGTTGATTTTTTGTAATACAGGATCCTCTTTAACCTAGTACCTCTCTATTAAAACATAACTTCATGTCCCACTGACAGACTTTTGGTCATCCGTGTGCATTTATATACTTTCTTTCTTTCCTTTCTATCCTCAACAAGACTATCCATTTAGACTTGGTGATAGGTATTTCAATTGAGAACAACCAACCAAACACAACACTATTGAATAATCACAACTATTAAACAAAGACCTATGTACATTACTCAAATTTTTAACTATTTCCTTGTTATTGTAAATGGTAAGTACAAGAAAAGGTTAAAATGCCTCCCTGCAGTTGTAAGATTTCCTTCCAACTAAACAATTCAGTAGGTATAACTGAAATTTTCATTATTAGATGATAAATATATTGTCTCTTAAAAGATAACCAGGATAAAGGCTGTACTTCAACTGTGCAATAATATAATTAAAGTCTAGTGGGTAGTTCCATAAAACATAAAATCAATGAGTGGAGAGGAACAGAATCTAAAACATTAGAAACTTGTATTTATAAATTTAGGGAAATTATTGGTCGCTGCTATATGATATGCTTTTGGTATTGCTAATGTTGTAAGTACTTCATATAAAGAATGTGATTGTTGTAACTGGAAGGTATTCATTCTTGCAGCCTAGTCCAATAACTCAAGATATTTAAGGATTATTTGGGAAGGGTAGGAATTTACTTAGAATATTTAAACTAAATTGTAAATGGCTATTAGAGCCAAGTTCACCATGCCATGGTCTTTTGGTGTGTTGGAGTACATGCTGACAAATAACTTGAGCATGGTCACAATACCATTTCCAGGTGGTTGCATCTTATCATATTTTACTCTCTGTAAAACAATTAGAGCCATTGACACTTTGTTGAGTTTCGGACTAGTTATTAAATAAAAATTCCAGCCAATGATGAAATTTAATAGTTATTCTAAGTTCAGTGGTTCAATTTGGCATTCAGTCAACTCAATGCCAAGTTATTCTCAAGCTTTTTTGTGGAGTTTTTGCTGATTGCGGAGTCTTTAATGTCCCTCATGAATCCTCAGTAACTGCACCATAATGATTGGGTCATGAAACCATGAGATAGAGATGCATGGAGGGGAGCTTGAAATGGTTTGGTCAGTCATTCAGTGCATAAGAAGAATTTCATATGCTTCCATCACTATAGAGTCCTGAGAACTTCCTTGAATATTGATGTGGAATTGGACACTTAGATGCGGATTGGTGTCAAGGTTATTCATCACAGTTAAAGGCATCAGAGACTTGGCACCAAGGGATAATCCCAAAGAGTCATTGCTGAGGTAAGTGCATGTAGGCTTGTCTAGAGGTCAGAATATTATAAGTTACTTGATTCACTGTAGTAGAGTCTAATTATGCCTGTGGAGGAGAAATCAAGCTTCGGGCTACTACAGGACTCAAGATAGATGGAGTATGATTAATTCATTTCATACTTGTACTGTTCATGGATAAAAATGGAATACTTTGTGTCATGTTAGTATTGTTAAAGAATTTTTGCTAAGTTACTGCTTAATTTAATCTGGGCTCAAAACCAAACATTGTCTACAAAATCTTTGTCTTTCAGATTGGACATGTGACTGAGCAGTGTAAGAATGTAAGTATTTGTAATATTTTGTTTTATTATGGTTGTGTTTTTAGTGATTTAGATGTGTGTGTGTGTGTGTATGCATGTGTGTAAACAATTTTTTTATGTTTTCATTTTTTTTTGCCAGTTTTGAATGATTTTTCATTAACAATATACTGGATATGGCACCAGACAGTGTGGTACCATATCCAAATGCATCAGAGACATCCAGATATAGATTCATATATGGATACGTCTGAGTATGGTATTATCTGGTATACAATATGCAGATATGTTTATCTAGACAGGATCAGGGAAGTATCTGGTAAAACTATTTAAACTATGTTGTTGGAAGAAATGGAGATAAAATTGTGGACTAGATATTGCTGCATACAGAAACACAATGAGGTGATAATATTTTTATGTTCTATGTAGACCATGTACAATTGAAACCATGTATACAGACAATATGCAACAATGCAATTTCATCATTAAAAGAGAAAATGCCCCTTAAATGCATGATAAACTTCTCTATTTGCACCAATTTAAGTTGAGTAAAATACTAAAAAGCATTTAGTCTACCCTAGAACAAAACTATAAAAGATTCATACTCATTTCAACAGTTTCCTGAATGATGCATGCCATATAATAGCTTGATGCTTACTCCATTTTCTTCACAAGGTGCCAAGTATATACCGGATAAGATGGGTTTTGCACTGCTATTGTCACATTTGAGCCAAAAACAAGCTGCCATGGAAAGAATTAAAAAAATATACACAAAAAAATAGTAAGTACATCTAAATAAACAGTTATCAACCAAATTTCCCAAAACAATCTAAGCTATATGGGCCAGAAACATCTTAATTCACTAAATCATAATCTTCAAAATAAAAACTTCAAAATATTTTTTCACAAGAATAGCATAATCGAACAGAATCAGAATCCACAGAAAATATGCAGTTGGAAACCTTGAAAAACTAAAGACTCAAACAAATTAGATTGCATATGTAAAATGCAAATGGGAACTATGTTTATTTCGAGTTAACTGAATAGAAAGATTGATTGGCAAGTAAACAATGGCTAGACACAATATTCAGATAGAGATAAATTTGTCATGCAGGAAAAGTAAATATAACATACCATATTTGCAATTATCAATTTCAAACATATGCAGGGTACATGTAGCTGTGATCAACAATATTTTGCTGCTCAAGACACAACACTTAAGCTCTCATTATTTTTAAATAAAAAAGGCATTGCCTTTATTTAAATATTAGAAAATACTGGAGATCCAAATACATGAGAGGAAAACATCGAAAGGTTTCTAATTTTGATCTGATTTAGAGCACCCTAACCCTTAAAAGCAGATATCACAAAAATATTGTGATATATTGCAAATTTTGAGTCCGGGACACCAGATCGGTTTTTCCCAACGAATTTTTTTGAAATCTCCTTGATCACTATTTTGACCTGATTTTTGACTGAGATTATCCAACTTTTTCCCTTTAAAGGCTGTAAAATGTGGTTTTTTTGCTCATTTCAACTTTATTCTGCTCTGAGATATTTTAGGGTTTCCTGAGCACCGAATGATTTTGATATCTTTAGGATAGACAAGGTAATTGATAAGAGCAGTTGAATCAGATTAGGCATGAGCAGAATGTTGGAGCTTCAACATCAAGAACCATATTGCACTCCTTTATGAGATTGTTTCATGGTCTTTGTAAACTTTGCATCTTGTGTTATGGTGGTATAAGGGGCACCTCTGTCTATTCAGTGCTTTGTTAGAATTCATGACCGGAAATAGGAAGATCTCTTTGTTTGGGAAGGGCATATAATCATAATTCATTTAACTCCCTTAAAACCGTTGAGTGCAAATTCTGATGTACTCAGTGAAAGTACCTATCCAATTCCTTTCATAGGGCAGTTGTTTACCCTTGGATGGGAGGCATCAATTTCATGTTATAACCACAACTGTTTACCCTTGGCAGGAAAGCAATGATATGAGCAGTGATGATTCATGTTTTTGAAGGTATGAATCTAAAGGGACATGCAAATGATGAAATGTTTCAGACAAGACAAGCTTCACAATTTTTATGGTGTGTGAAGCCATTGTTTTGGGGCCGTGTTGGCAATGTAAGCTAAAGCTGATGGGGTTAGCTGACAGAGAGATTGCTTAAGACATATAGGTTGACTGCTTGGTTGAGACTGGTTGGTCATGAGGATGCTAGAGGAATGAGGAATCATGATACTACAAGTGTGGCGGAGCGTCTACCTTTAGACATTTGCTGGGTGGCCATAGTTGTCATGTTGGGTAGTGGCAACAACTCACTCAACAGATTGCATACTGAACTTGTGGGGTTAATTAAACTAGTTTCCTAGAGTGTTGCAAGTGTGGTATAGCAGATCATTTGATTAAGTTGGTGGTAGAAGTCCATCTTTCTTTTCTATAGAGGTTTCATTATTGTGTATCCACTGGTACAAGCATTAATGCAAGTCCATGTTATCTTGAAGATAGTATGAGGGTGTGTATAAAAAGTTTAACACCTAACATCTTTTGATCTTGGATGTATCGATCATGCCGGTCAAAAATATTCTCTAAAGACACTAGACCCTTGGGAATGTGATTTCCTTTCAGTTGGATGATCCCAGAATCTGCAGCTTCAGAGTCTTATGTAAGTGATTCTGTGAAAGGAGTGGAACTTCCTTCAAAGAACAACTCTTTGTAGTTGTCTCCCATGACGATAAAATCTTCAATGTCATTGTCGTCATCAAAGACTTGCTAGTTGTCTAAATTATCTGGAACAATTGGCCTGTAGATCAACTCAATAGCAAAAGAATTTTGACGAAAATCAAAATGTAGCATGAATAGAGCGACCGATACCGCAAGGGCATCAACTCTGCTATTGTCTGTACATGGAATGTATTTGATGTCGAACGCATCGAACCAATCGATGGCATTCCACACCCTTTGTTTGTAGGATTGAAGGCGAGTATTTCTAACTTGGAAATGATCTTTGATCTGCTTGATGATCAACTCTGCATCTCCTTCGACTCTAAGTAACTTGATCCCCATATCCTTTGCATTCTTGAGACCTAGTAAAAGCGCCTCGTATTCCGTCGTATTATTGGTGCATTCAAATTGCAATCGGTATGCAAACGGATATAGACGAATCTTGGGAGAGGTGATCACAACTCCCACTCCCGAGCCTGATGTTGAGCAACTGTTGTCGAACTACATCGTCCACACTTTTGATTCTTCATATTATGTAGTTGTGGAAACTGAAAACTTCTGACTGTCTTCAGTTACTTCAGATATCATAGCATATGTCCCCGGACTAGTGTCTTGATATAACACTTGTGCCTATGGATCTTGGGACTTCACCACCATGAACCTTGACTTGGCCTCTGGTTCTAGCTTGAAATTGCCCTTCTTCAAGGGGATTGTCGCGAATGACCAATCCAATTGAATTTCACCTCCGAGGTCTTTGCAGAAACCCCTATTGAGCAACATCCCGTAACTGGTTGGAATTGACCTATCAAGATAGTCATCATAATTTTATTTTCAAGACAAGACGTGTTGTGATCTTTTCACACATTGCCCCATCCCAATGGGGACCCCCAATTTTTGCTCCATTTTGGTCTTTCGGCTTTGGTTTTGGGTAGTTTTGTTTTGTCTCTCTCTCTCTCTAATCTTTTTGTCCTTTCGGGGATGTCCCTATCTTTGACCTGGGTTGAAGTATTGGTTAAGTCTGTGTAATTAGGGTTTTCATCCTTCAGGCTTATTTAAGGTCAAACTGAGTTATAAAATTGAAATCCAGGCTTAGTACAGCAATCACAAGGCTTCCGGCAGGGTCCCATTAAACTTTCACTGTATTCCGACAACTTGCTATTTTTAGTAAGTATTCAATTTGGGACTATTTTATCAAAATTTTGGGAATTCTGTCAGTTCCACCACATTCAGGTAACATCAAGCTGCTTGCATGTAAATTTTGAGCCAGATCGGACAATTTGCTATTTTTAGCAACTCGGGCTTCAGGAGCCATTTTCAGGGGTCAAACATATGATTCTTCATTGCATGTCCGGAGATTACTTCTGGGTTTCTCGAAACCTTTGCAGCGATGTAGCATGCAAACCAAGATGATCACTTTCAGAATTCAGCCTTCAGAGGCTATTTTTAGGGTTTGCATGAAGAGTTTTCTGACGCATGTCCGGATATTCCTTCTGGGTTTTTCAAGAGCTACGCAACAGTGTGACGTGCAAGCGGAGAAGATCAAATTTCGAAGACTTAATATTTTTAGCCAGTGCATGCATGCAAACTAGTTTTCTGGGTTTTTCTGGGTTTCTTGAGATCCCACAGGCAATATGACATGCAAAATCATCCGGTAGTGGATGAGTCACTTTTCAGGCAGTTTCTATTTTTAGCAGGTACACTCTGGCAGCCGCCTAACACTCCAGTTCAGCAAGCAGAACGACATGCAGAAGGAACGAAGTCAAATGGAGACCGTTCGGGATACATGCAAGTCAAATTAAGGTTTCCACTTTTATAGGGGGCGAAATCCAGAAATTGTCAAAACGAAGCACCTCACCAACATTAGCACACTTCAAGGTACCTGCTGGCAAAATTTGAGCGAAATCGGAGAACTTACTATTTTTAGTAAGTCAGGGCATGGCTATAAATAGCAGGTCTACACCCGAGGTTGGCATCAGAGCGACACTCAAGTTCTCAAGATCAAGCATTGCAATTTTCAGGCAAAACGGAGCTACTGAAGTCAGAAAGTCAAGAACTTACTATAAATAGCAGGTGGCTATAAATAGCAAGTCAGGGCAGAGGACTAGCAAAACAGGTTCACAGGGCAAAGAGTATCATATGGTGAAATTTTCGTGCCAAACGGAGCAGTGGAAGTCAGAAAGTCAAGGGCTTACTATAAATAGCAGGTGGCTATAAATAGCAAGTTGGCATGTAGGACAGGCGAAAATGAGTCCACCAAGCAAAGGAGGTCACATGGTGTAAAATGCATGATAGACGGGGCTGTGGAGGTCAAAATAGCAGAGACTTACTAAAAATAGAATGTGAAGGCAGGCTAAAGAGGTTAAAATATTCTAAGTATAAAACAAAAGCTCCACCATCAGAAGGCGCCCTCAACTCAAAATGGAAGCATGCTAGTGGAAATGCACCCACATCAAGGATGATAGCCTGAAAATTTTCTAAGTATGAAACAGAAGTAGCCACCCCTAAATGCACCCTCAAGCAAGGATATCAAGCAAGAAAATATCCAAGGCATGGAAAATTCCTGGAGACCCCCCCCTAAATGCGCCCTGTCTTGAAAAGATGGTGATAAAAATTCTAAGGGATTGAAAATTGGAAGTTGACCCTCTCAAATGCGCCCAAGGTAAGCATGAGTCTTATAAAATTTTCTAAGTCTTGAAGAATGGAAGTGCATGGGTCAAAATGCGCCCAAGATGAGAAGCAAGAAGTTTGAAAAAGTTTCTAAGTTTAAAATGGAAGCTTGACCCCTCAAATGCGCCCAGGTCATAGAGGAAAGTCATAAAAAAATTCTAAGGCATGGAAATGGAAGTAACCCCCCTAAAATGTGCCCAAGCAAGGAATGAAGGCATGGAAATTTTCTAAGTCACAAAATGAAGGCTCAAAGGTGGAAATACGCCTAGCAAAGGTGAGTAGAAGGCCGGAAATATTCTAAGGCAAAAACAAAAGCCACCCAGCTAAAATGCACCCAAAGTTGCCAAGAAATGATGAGAAAATATTCTAAGTATGAAAGTAAAAGTAGACATGCCTAAATGCGCCCACTTTAGAGAATGAAATCTCCAAAGGTGAAATGCGCCCATGAAATGAAAGGGGACACGGAAATTTGCGCCCTCAAGGTGAAACAAGATGACTTCAAATATTTTCTAAGGCAAGGAGATGAAAACTCCCTAGGCAAAATACGCCCAAACCTTGGGGAGATTGATAGATGATAGGAAAAATGCCTAAGGCATTAAAATTGAAGCTTACCTAGCTAAATGCGCCCTCAAGGTAGAAGTTAAGTGGTTGAGACTTGAAGGAAATTTCTAAGGTGGATAAAATAAACTAGGCCTTGTGAAGTGCGCCCAAGATGGAGTTGAAGACATTTTTATTTTCTAAGGCTAGGGCAAGGACAAGGGATGCGCCTAGAGGAGGTATTAATATTAATCTTTCCAAATGCAAGGTGATATAAGCTGGAGGAAATTCTTCGGAAAAATATGAGGAACACCAGGATTTAAAAATTGAGGCTGCAGGTGTGAAGTGCACCCAGAATCAAGATGAAACAAACCTTAGTAATTTTTATTATTTTTCAAAAATAATAAAAATTAAACTTACCCCTTCATCTGGATACACATGGAAATTATGATTTCTGAGGGGAAATTTCTTCTGGGTATTGGATATTTCTCACTGGGAGATGATTTGAGGTTCTTCCACACCTTGCTCATGTTGTTTCAGCAGAGATTTCGGCCTGGCACCCGTTTAACAAATTTCCTAAGGCTCTAAGGGATAAATTTTCTAAGGCATGGAAAACGAAAGCAGAGTGGGTCAAGTGCATTCAAGCTCAAGATGAGTGGAATTTTATCTAAGTCACTGAGCTCCTAAAGGAAGGTGGATAAGGCAAGTGAATGAAATTGCTAAAGCGGGAGAATGAAAACAACAAGATGGCATGCACCCTAGCACAATGGGCCCATGATAAAAGTTTGCTAGAAAATGATGAATTTTATCAGACATCAAGTAGACCTTGGAAGTCAGAACGTGGGGATAAGGTAAATAAAATGAATTTAGATTATAAAGTGTTCCGATGCTCTTCTTTTGTTTTGTAGGATGAACGCTGAAGCCAAGGCATGAAGACTTGATGAAGCTGGACAACGTTGCAACTTTGGAAAGAAGAAACGACAGTGAAGATCTGGCTAAGACACTAAGAACGTGATGCAAAAGAGGCAAATGCACCCAAGGCAATGGGCTAAAGAAATATGAAAGTTGCAAGGAAGAAGTGCGTCCTGGAGTCAAAGCAATAGGAGGGCCGACAGGAGGAATTCTTTGCTCATCACTTTCATATCGACCACGTACTCGCCTCTCCTAACACAACAAAATTGGTAGACAGACAGTGGGAACACGTTTCTGGACGAGAATCTTCTAGAAGATAGTGGGCATTAATTGCTCGTAGTGGTTCTTGCAGAGGAGTGGAGAATCTTTTGTGCATTCATTGCCCCACTCCTCTCTGTGGTGGTTTTTAGGGCGAAAACCCTACTTAGGGCATATGTGGCTCGATCTGAGCCCTTTATTGTAATTGAATCCGAACCGTCCATTGAAATGGGCTAACTATAAAAAGGGCATCCCCCCTCATTTGTAACTTAGTAGACATTAGATTGAGAATAGAGAAGATAGAAGTTAGAATAGATAGAAAGTTAGCTTAGAAGATAGCTTAGTTTGAAAAGGAAAGAAAACTTTCCCTTTGAAAGTTTTGTAAGAGGTTGTTGTGGAAAAACTCTCATAATACAAAGGTTTATCATTGCATGGTGGTTCTATCTTTTGTTATGAATACCTAGCAAGACCTTTTCATCTTTCCAATTCAGATTGATAGAATAGAGTAGACTTTATTTTATGCAAGTAGTTGTTAATTGTGGAGTGTGGCGTTGTGGTTTGAACATATCTTCTTTCATCCATACCACTAGCGGGCTTGCTGATGGTAAGTTCGCCTTGTGTGGTCAACTGGAATATCAGTACCTAACTTCGATCGTGATTTGTGTGTCCATTTGCATCGTTGTGACGGAGTGCACATGTTGAATCACGATTTGAATATCTTACCCATCCTTTGAGGATTGCACCAACTTTGTCAGAGTTGTCCAAAGGGAGACGAAGCAAAGTCTGGTCTGAAGATTGTTTAAGTCGATCCTTGTCCTCCACCCTTTAGGAGTAGATGGTAGCATCTCTAATCCTTATATCCTTTTACATTCAGCATTATCCGATTAGTTTAAGAACTCGAGCATCATCGACAAATCTCCCAAAATTTGAAGATCCTTTCTTCTGAATGAGCAACTCATGTAAGTCCCCTTGGAATACCCAGCATATTCACATCAACCAACTGAGTCTATTCGCGATAAAAGGAACCTTGGAGTTGAACGCATGAACTTTCACGCAATCTTAGCATGCGGAATACTTTGATCAAGAGGGAATAGAGTGACCATTGGACATTTTATTCTGTGTTGGTGTTGTCATAAAAAACACGTCAACAAGATGCTAGCCTTACTTGTGCATCCTTCAGTTGACCGACCAACAGCACCGGCTTTAACTCAAGTAACACTTTTCTTGAGTTTTGGTGCACGAAAGTCCCAATGCGTTCATTATCTGCAAGGGCCTGACGTTGTCCGAAGATCCGCTATCTATGATACAATTGTTGAGTTTAAAACCTCTTATATACAAAGATATATAGAACGGTTTTGGCGTGTCTTCTGTTGGCACAGAGGATTCAAGCAATGTAGGATAGACTGCAGCCTTCTTCTCTACAACCTTGAGGATTCGATCCAATTGCTCTGGATGATCCTACCTTCATCTTCATCATGGAAGACACAATGTCGAAGTTCGTTGAGGTTGGATCCTGAGAAACCGGCACAGTGTCCTCTTGTGAAGACTTGGGATTGGAAGTGGAAGGCACTTCTTTTCCCTTTTCATCTGTCTTCCGCTTTTTCTATTCTTCTTTATGTGCTTTGAAGTGCTGGGAACATGTGAACATAGGCGATGAGATGTTCTCATGATTGACCGCAAGAGAGTACTGGCGGTAGTCTTCTTCTTCTTGTTCATTAACGGGTTCTCTGTCGAAGTATCTCGTTGCGGAGTCGCCATGAAAGTTGTTCATCTATGGTGAGACAACATTTGTATTTGGTGAAGGTACGAAACTTGTACTTAGGGCAGCATCAGCAAATCCCATGATGTGATTCATTCTTTGATTTTCTGGACATGTGGCTCTGGTATGTGCATTTGTGTCATGGAAAGAGCAATAGGCTGTGGGCTTCTCAGTATCAACAGGCTATCTTGGTTGTCCTTGCGAGAACCTTGATTTGTAGTTGTTAAATGGCTGGAAGTTATTCCTCTTCGGTTGGTATGGTTGTTGAGGTTGATATGGCGGTGGTGTAGGCAGTGCTTGCTTTATTCCCACGTGGGTGGTGGCAAACCTACTCAATCGGCTAAAATATCCGCTCTTTCTTCTTCTTTGTCCAAGGTAGTAGTTGCGTTCCTCCACTGAGTAGATGATGTATGATTGTCAAAGATAAAACTTCGCAGGCTACTGATGATGTCTGACTTCTCGCCTTGAATCAGCACAAAGTTTGGCTGTATGATAGCCAAAGTGAGTCATGTTTGTTGAACTGGAGCAGTAGGACGCCAAATGGTCATTCCTGTGACATAAAGTGTGAAGCTTTCTTGAAGTTTTCCTGCCTCATGCCCCATAGTGGGTGCAAGAAAACTGTTGGCATTACAATTCGTACCTCTAGAGTGCGTATTGGCAATGGACAGTTATGCACAGTGCGTAATGACTGCTCTTCAAATTAGGAGGGGAAGCTCCCTCTTTTGTTGATATGCGCAAAAAAGTAAATGATCTAAATCCTATCTTTTTGACTCGGCTAGAAGAGGCACAAGGTTAAGAAAACCAATAACATTGCAACTAAGGTTTTTCTCTGGTTTTGCAGATCTTAACTACAACTAACTAAATGCTTTTAATCTATCCTATTCCTCAAGAGAAACAGAGCATGAGGACTTAGGAGAAGGGAATATTTGGACGATAATCTTTAAGTCAGGATTCCCAAGGAGGAGACGACTCCTATCCGAGGTGTAGGCTGAAAGAAAGGTTATTGGCAACAACATCAAATGACAATATCCACTTCTAAATTCCCAAGGAGAAGACGAATCCTATCCGAGATGTAGATATGAAACAAAGATTATTAATCACAACAAATCACGATAAACCTACTTCTAAATTCCCAAGGAGACGACTCCTATCTAAGGTGTAGATATGAAACAGGCTTATTCGAAACAAATATAGCCTAGGACAACAAATTGTATGAAGGACCTATCACACAGATAAACGATCAACCAACATTATATTGAACAAAGATGAACCATTACAAGTAACATTGCACGGAAAGGCGGCTCAGCAATTTGTTTGTTACTAATAAAAGCTCAAAGTGAACCAATACTGAGAATAGGAATATTGCCGGCAATGCAGAAACTCTCTATCGCAATGAAAAGTTCATGAACAGATACACAAATAACAATACTACAGGCAAGAGTTGGCTTAGCATGTATGCTATCAAGCAAAAGTTAATTAAAATGAGCAAAGGTGCTCTTATTTATAGAACTCCAAGGTGTAGGGAACCCTAAAACCACCTTGAGTTTACATTTAATCTTACAAGCATGAAAGAATTTATTCTCTAAGTCTAACTAAATGAAACTATACAGTTAACTAGAAAGCTACCATCAGTTAACTGAAACAAAACTAGACTAAATGGACATGTGCAACATGCACGTCCTTATTGAAATGAACATTAACTGATAATTAACATCAGTCAACTGGATCCTAACTAAAAGTCCATCCTCCTACGAAGATATCCACAAAGATGAGATAGGCGTGTATGAGATCAGCGATCAAAACTCAAGACTAATGTCGAGTTAACTGTTGCTTCTGACTCTTTCCTCGAAAATAACTGTAGGAACTAACTAGTTGTCTAGTATAATCCCTCTCGGTCTATCACCTCATCCAGGAACTTATCGATTGTCTCATCTTCTGGCACTTTGACGCTATCCACGATGACAGACTGCTTGTTCAACTCCTTCTCTCCATCTTTGATCGTCCTCTGGCATTCTCTGACATCTGCAGTCGCCTTGTTGAAACTAGTTGTCATCAGCGAGAAGTGATCCAACTTGGACGCCTCAGGATCTCCATCAAGGTTATCACGAACTAGCTTCTCAAACTTGGTCTGCATTGTATCAAGCTCAATATATGTGCCATCTTCACGAATATAGTGGATGGGATCTGAGTGATAAACCCGCTGATAAGTCTGAGAACTCCAGCAACATCCCCTTTGAGTGTAGCCATCTTTGTAGAGATTCTCTCATACGTTTCCACTTTGAAAAGATGTTCTCTCCAAGCGAAAACCTTCCTTTTATCCTCCACTACTACAATGGCGTCATATGCAACTGCCAACTAAGATATGAGTATCAAGTCATTCAGCTTGTCTTCTGCTATAGATATTTCAAACTATTGGATCCTCTGACGAAGATTATGTGCCTCATACCTCAACTGATATAATTTTGTCAGGAGGTATCTGCCCACAACAATGAAATCTTCAATCCAGTTGTCCAAGAGCTTCCCATGATTGACTAACCAACCAAGTCTCTATTGATCTGCAGGTGTCTCTCAAAGCTGTGGGAGCATAGGTGCTTGGCCTGCGGTTCCATGAAGAAAATACGAGATGTACTGTCGGAGTTGCTTGATCTCAACCTTGAGGGCTGCCTTATCTTCTTCGTCCTTCATGACACGCTCTTTAAGATTACTTACAACGACCTTGAGAAGGCTCACGTCCACGTGCTGGGTGCTCCTGCAAAGATTTGCTTTCATGAAGGTGAAATCACCAAATTCAACTTCATCTAGGCTCTTGCCCTCCAGTGGTGTAGCAACTCCAACGACGATCTCAGCTTCAAGAGTCTTCTTAATATGCACCTACTTCTTGACCCTCTTGTTTTACCTATCCTAATAAGGATCGCCCAACTCAGACAAATCAAGTTGATATGAAGGCCTTCGCCTCTGTCTTCCCAAAGACCTCTCGAGCCAACATGAATGATCAATGTTATCCTCTCGAGGAAAAATTGCTCCTACTATGTCAACCACTGGTGGATCAACTAGAATGAAAGTCTCATGAAATGGCGATTTTGGCTCTGAGTCAATATCAATAGGAGATGACCATGGAGAAGATGGTGGACCAGGAGATGATGAATCGGCCTCAGTTTGTACCACTGATTCTATTGGAACTTCTAGCGCTTTCTCAATCTGCTTCCGCTTAGTGATTCTTTTTCCCTTCAAATTCCCACTAACTTTGACAACTTCAAGCAGCTACAAGATAGCTTTAACTCGAGGCCTCGAACTAGAAGTAGAAGGTAGTGAAGAAAACCCTACTGGCAGCTCTAAAACTAGAACTATCCTTTGCTTCTTCTTCTTGTCCAAGAAGTACATGCTTGTCTTAATATCTGATCTCAACAGGTCCTCAATTGAAGTATTCTCCCTGGCATACCAATCTGGTTGGAAAAGTGGCTAGCGAGCAACTTGGTCTTTGACGTATGAACTAAGTAGTACCTCTCCATCATCATCTGACAAACCCTCAACATCTTCTGACAGGAAATCAGCAAGGTGTGGAAGAGTAAGTCTGCAGTAATGACGTCGGTGCACTTCAAATTCATCTTCGCAGTTGACCCAAATGTCCTCAAGCGTTGCCCTGTGTGAATTATTTCACTCCAACCGTGTTGAGTAATGACCCAAAGGATCATAAGAACGCCTCTCAAGGAGATACTTGAAGTAGAGTTTTTCTAACTCGTTCGTCATTAACTTGTAATCAACAACAGTCTTGCACTTGTATATACCTAATCCAAATGGAAAGGTGAATGTTGACTTGTGTCGATTGTGAAGAAAAGAGTGAACTTCTTGAGCTTGTCTCAGAAACTACATGAATAGGACCTTGTCTAATGGGTACCTCGGTAGCATCAAAGGTTCTCTGGTGTAACCATACACTCGAATATATGTGAAAGTGGGAAACTGGATGAACCAATCCGCCCAACTCTCCATTGCTAACTTTACCTCTGGTGAAATCCTGATGTACATCTCATTATCGAGGTCTCTGACTGTCTTCATGAGGAAGTGATCATTCACCACTTTGAAATCCTGTTCAGCCTTTGAGAACTCCAATTGTGAGTAATATTCGTGAACATGTTGAACACCAAGAGTTCCACTGATCTTTAAAGTTCTATAATTGCCTTGAAATGCAATTAAGTAGACCAAAAAAGATACCATGTGAAACTCGTGGATTTTGAGGAATTATGTGATTTGTTGGTGAAGACACTCGCTGATCAACATTGTCCAGTCAAAGTGTTCCTTGTTGTCGATAATCCGGGAAATGACATAGAACATCCACGGTCAGAAAATACGAGCCTCCTCCTAACCTGTAACCCGATTGAGCAAATTAATTAAGATAGCAATCTCATCCTTGAACTCCCCACGCCCAACCTTCTTCGGCATGTTGGTCATCTATACTTTTACCCACCTTTGAGCAACCTTTCTCTATGATCTTTCTTTGTCCTCTTCCCATATCTTGTCGCAATCTGCAATGGCTATGGTAAAATTGTCTGAGCGAGGAGGAATGTAATGACCCCAAAACCGGGTAAACAAAATTTTTCTAATTTAACTAATAAGATACAAGGAAATACATTTATAATGACAAAGTAAACAACTTTTCTTTCCATTCTAATTGAACATTTCATCATAAAGAAATAAATGACACAATATATCATTGTTCTATTTTCCAAGTAAATAACAGAGTACACTTTCATGATTACTTTTCTTTCAAATAAAAAGCAAGGTAAGAATCTTACAAGTTCAAACATAGCTCGGAAGCTTTTGAGCAAATAGGAAAAAGACTGTCTAGGATCTTCCCTTTCAAACCTTGGTTCATCAGAAGTCTACCGTGGAGGAGAAACATCACTCAGGTGCTTTTCCACCAACCACGGACTTATATTGCGGTCCCCCGCACATTTACTGTTAAGTAGACGACCCTCCCTTTTATGAAGAGATTGGTTGGGTAACCGACTCTGTATGACCAAATGAGCATAGTGTGTAATCCTACATAACTAAATCCTTGTGCCCTCACAATCTCAATCTAGCATGTAACCTGGATTACTGTGAACTGACAGTGTAATTCGTCTCACAGTCTAAGTGGACATTAGGTATACCACACTACTTTGGCCAAAGCATTTCGGCAGTACTTAAACTGACGGTCATCTATCACTTGCACTAAGTCAGGTTCAGTTTGACTTAAGGCTGCCTTATCCTACGCGTAGGTTGAGTCCTTTCCGTGGGTAGTCAATCACCCTAGACTTCCAACTTCAACTACTTAAACAGAAAATGGAGTACACTCAACAAGGGGTCCCTCTGGTACTTCCTCACATGGAAATCTGTATCCATGGAGTACATAGCTTTCTCTAGTTAACCTATTTAACTCTAAAGCTTTAGACTACCTTGGTACTGAATCCACCCTCGTCCTAGTATTTAATAACTAGTTCCTTTTCCTTTATTTAAGGAGTTCAAGCAGTATTCAAGTAATACAAACATAAAGTACTTTTACTAAGAAGTAATCAAACATTTCCCTTTTATGCTATTCCTTTTCAAATTCTCCTATGAAATCAAACTATTTCATTTCAACAAGCTTTTAAGCTATTTCCAATTCAACAAGCTCTTAAGCTATTTCTTAATTCAATAAGCCTTTTCTAATGAAATTAAGCTATTCCCAATTCAATTCAATTCCTTAGAAAAATAGAGGCTTTCTAATATTTTTCCTTTCATACTACAACATAATGCAAAGCATAATCAGGCAAACAAATAACTCATTTTTAAATCAATGACAAAAATTCTATAAAGACATTTCTCATGCCTGATTTCCTTGCTGCGAAATGAGTTCGATTGGTAGCTTCAGTTCTTCCTCCACCGTCCTTCACAGCCTTTACCAGCTACTTCTCAAGCACGAACAAATACAACTCTCAGGTAAATGCAGTTCGGTAATGAGGGAATGTTGCTCTCAGCAATACAGTCTCAGCAAGATGATATTTGGCTCTCAGCAGAATTGTAGATGGCTTTCACAAAATGGTATTTGACTCTCACAATCTAAATAGCAATGATGGTTTGCAACTCACAGGAAATGCAAACAGCAGTGATGGTGAACTAAGGCTCTCACAAAATTCAAAAACAAAGAGGGATTTTAACACACAGAAAATGCTACAGCAATGAAATTCGTAGTTCCGAATGCAAAGGAGAGTGGCAAATTTAGCAATGAGAGTAAACCTATATATAGGTTTCGAATTCTCATGTTTACTAAATTGTAGGCATGAGAATTTGGCACCTCTCCAATTGACATTGTCAAAATGTGCAGTGGCAAACAAATAACCAAATACTCAGCAAATTTAAGTGATGAATCAAACATATTTTCAAAGAATGTTTCAAATATCACATGACGAATTGGTGAAGCATCCACGTACAGGTTTAGTCACTGAAAATGCCCTCAAAAATGGCGAACTGAAAGAACAAATGGCGTTTGAAGTTTACTGTTGAAAACGTCAAGGGTTACACACAGACAGTTCAGGCCTCCTTCCGCCCACGCGTCCCAGAATGGTGGCGTTCAAGCATCCGCGACCAAGTCTAAGATATGCGAGCTGGGCGCGGTTCATTCTTCATACTTTCCATTGTTTTTTGGTTCAAATAGTCGCACGATTTCTTCCTGTGAAGAAATCCGCGATTTTTCAGTTTATTCAAACATTTACTTTAAATCTTTTTTTAAAAGTCTGTAGTTCAAACATTCACATTTCCTTAATATTTTTCATGAATTTCCAATGGTCTTATGAATTTCGAAATTCCTTTCCCCAATAATACTTTCAATGTATTTTCCAAAGGTTTGAATATTTCAAAATTCTTTTATTCCAAATGATAAATGTTTTATAATTACCAAATAACTATAAGTCCATTTCAAATATTTCCAAGGCAAAGTCATTTTAATATTTATATTAAAATGTTATTAATATATTTTGTATTATATTTAATATAACTTATTATAGTTTTAATTTACCTTTATTTAAATATATAAATATATCTATATAATATTCGAATATTACATTAGATATATTAATATATTATATTATCGGTAAGACTATAATAATATCTATATTAAATATATTAATAAACATATTCACATTTACACTTAAATATATCTATACATGTTTATTTCCATTTATCCAATTATGTGTATTATAGGCTAGTCAGAGTACCTTTAATATACGTAATTGCACAAACATGTGTATATACATTTAACTATAAATTCCAAGCATCAGTATAACTTATCAGTTCACATTTCACATTCAAGGTTCACAGAACAGTAAGTCAGTCAATCAAGTAACACCACTCATAAAGCATAAAGAAGTAATCAGAAACTCCTAAGCCTAAGGATGACTTATTATGACAACTCAATCTGACTCAGTTCCCAAAACCCTCAGTGAAGTGTGTGTATGCTCATATGATCAACTTTACCGGTTAGCCGACCAAGTTCTTCTTCCTGAGTGATGTTTCCCCTCCACCTGGAGGAATAGTTCCTGTTCCTGCATCCATTGGCACCAAAACCATGACAGTCAATTGCTCACAACATTTGCAGTATATATAAATCAAATATAATACAAGACAAATTACTCTCCTCTATGCATTGTTTTATCCAAGATTAACATCAAACAAGAATACAGAATGAGCCAATCATAACATGTAGACAGATTCTCATATTGATAACATGGTTCAACACATTTTATTCATTCAAAACCTTCCTTACAATCAAAATGCTCTAAGCATTACTTAGAGTAGTAACTATACAAATTGTGGGGTGTAACATACACCCCCCCTTATGATTCATCGTCCTTGATGACCAAAGGTATTATTCAAAGCATAAAACAAATCAAAATCTTTATTGTTCAGCATTCTCAAAAACTTCAAGAATGTCAGGAAATCTTCTTTGGATTTCCGCATAATCCTCCCAAGTTGCTGAGTCTTCCGCATACTGGTCCCACTGAACCTTGCATTGCGAGACTTCTCGGTTACGTAAGTGTAGCTTACGTATTTCCAGCACCTTGACGGGCTCGAGAGTTATTACTCCTAGATCCCTTACCTATAAGGCAGTCCAATCAATAACATGATTATCTCTAGCAATATACTTTTTAAGGTAAGATACATGGAAGACATTATGCATTCTAGCAAGAGCGGGTGGCAAAGCGATTCGGTAAGCTACAGGGTTTACTTCTTCTAAGACTTAAAATGGTCCAACATAACATGGAGCCAACTTAGAATTCTTTCCAAAGTTAATGGAACTTTTGTGAGGTTTCTCTCTCAAAAGTACCTTGTCACCTATGACAAAACTTCGAGGCACTCTCTTAGCATCTGCATAACTTTTTTGTCGACTGTTAGCCTCTGCTAACCTTTGCTTAATAACCTTAACTTGTTCTTCCATTTCTGCTAACATTTTTGGCCCATGACTTACTCGATCCTCAAGTTTATCCCAACTTATAGGAGTTCGACACTTTCGACCATACAAAGCTTCAAAAGGAGCCATTTTAATTGCAGAATGATACGAGTTGTTATATGCAAATTCGACCAAGGATAAATAGTCCTCCCACTTATATTGCTGATCCATGCAATATACCCTAAGTAGGTCTTCCATAACTTGATTTACCCTCTCAGTTTGCCCATCCGTTTCCGGATGATATGCCGAGCTAATGTTTAACTGCGTTCCCAATGCAGAAAACAAGGTTTGCCAAAACCTAGAAGTGATGCGTGCATCCCTATCAGATATAATCTTCTCAGGAATACCATGCAGCCTAAAAACTTCCTGTACAAACTTTCTTGCTATGACCGGTGCTCCATTGGTTAGATTCCCTGGTATGAAGTGTGCTACTTTTGTTAGCCTGTCCACTACTACCAAAATGGCGTTATGCTTGTTCCTAGACATTGGAAATCCTTGCACAAAGTCCATGCTTATAACTTGCCATTTCCTTTCAGGAATATCATGAGGATACAACAATCCTGCTGGATGATGATGTTCAGCTTTTACTCTTTGACACTCAAGGCATTGAGCTACATAAGTTGCGGCATCACCTTTCATTCCTTTCCAAAAATATAACGGTTTTACATCAGCCATCATCTTGGTTACTCCAGGATGTCCAGAATATGGTGCCTCATGAATCTCTTTCCATACAAGATTTCTCAATTCCTTGTTATCTGGCACATACATCCTATCCTTGTACCTTAGTACTCCACTGGACTCGAATTGATATCCTTCATACCTAGAATCTAGAGGATTCTCAATGAGTGCTTGTTTAACCTGTAAGTAAAATTCATCCTCTTTGCATTTCAAAAGCACTTGTTCCTTGAAGTCGCTTTGAATTGTCACAATAGATGCAATATGGCGTCTTCTACTTAAGGCATCAACAACTCTATTTTCCTTTCCTTTAATATAATTAATATTAAAGTCGTAATCTGCTATTAACTCCTCCAACCATCTTCTATGTCTAGCATTTAGATTAGGTTGAGTAAAGAGATATCTTAAACCATTGTGATCCGTTTTCAACTCAAATGGTTTCCCAAGCAAGTAGTGTCTCCACATCTGTAAAGCATGTACTACTGCTGCCAACTCTAAATCATGCAAAGCATAATTCATTTCATATGGCTTTAGTTTCCTGGACTCGTAAGCAATTACTTGTCCTTCTTGCATCAACACACCTCCTAATCCTTCTCCACAAGCATCAGTTATGACTGTGAAGCTTCCTTCAAGATCTGGTACCTTTAGAATTGGTGCGGTGGTTAGCTTTTCCTTGAGAAGATCAAACGTCTCTTGGCACTTCTCATTCTAGACAAATCTTTTACCATTCTTTTGTAAAGATGTTATAGGGAAAGCAATCTTTGAAAAGTTTTCTACAAACTTCCTATAATATCCAGCTAGTCCCATGAAACTCCTTACTTCAAACACGCTCTTGGGTACAAGCCATTGCATAACTGCCTCTATCTTGGTTGGGTCTACTGCTATCCCTTCAGCTGAAATAACATGGCCCAAATAGTGCACTCTTTCTTGAAAGAAAGTACACTTGGACAGTTTCCCATAAAGCTTGTGCTCTCTTAACCTTTGTAACACCATCTCAAGATGTTTACAATGTTCTTCATTCTTTGAGTAAATTAATATGTCGTCTAGAAAGACCAACACAAACTTATCCAAGTAATCCCTGAAAACACTATTCATGAGATTCATGAAGGTTGCAGGCGCATTGGTTAAACCAAATGGTAGAACTGTGAACTCATAATGTCCATAGCGAGTTCAAAATGCTGTTTTGAAATTATCCTCATCCTTCACCCTCAGCTGGTGATATCCGGATCTCAGATCTATCTTTGAAAATACAGCTACACCTTTCATCTGATCAAAGAGGTCATCAATACGTGGCAATGGGTACTTGTTCTTTACCGTTGCTTTGTTTAGCATTCGATAATCGATGCATAAACGTAATGTACCATCCTTCTTTCTGACAAAAATTACTGGTGCTCCCCATGGTGATACGCTAGGTCGTATTAACCCTTTGGACAGCAATTCATCCAACTGTGCCTTCAATTCCATGAGCTCAGTTGTAGTCATCCTGTATGGTACTTTAGATACCGGTTCAGATCCTGGCACAATGTCGATTGAAAAATCGAACACTCTCTTCGGTGGAAGACCTGGTAGTTCCTCTAGAAATACATCAGCATAGTCTCTTAAGATAGGATACCTCTCCATATCTGATCTGCTTGTTTCTTCCATTTCTCCATCTTCAAGTTCTTGAGAACTTTGAAACACAGAGTTTCCATCTTCTTGGCCTAGTTTCTCAATTTTGACTGCAAAAAGTTGACAACCTTTCTTCTTGGCTTTCATCAGCTGCATTGCTGTGATCTGTCGAACAATCACTTTCCTTGGTATCCCTTGGATTTCTACAAGGTTTCCTAAATCGTCAAGGCATTTTACAATCTTGGCTTGGCAGTCTACAATAGCCCTATGTCTCCACAGCCAATTCATTCCTAAGATTACATCATAGGACCCTAGAGGTGCGACATAAAGGTTAACCTCAGTGGCAAAGTTGGGTAATTCTAACCTAGCCTCAAATAGACATTGGTCAACCCTTGCTCTTGTTTGGTTTGCATACTCTACATTCCATGCCTTTTCCATGTATCCTACCTTCCTAGACAACTGCCTAGTTACCTTTGGTGAAATGAAATTTTTAGTTGCACCAGTGTTGATTAAAACAGAAATAGTTAGTCCAAAAAGGTTACCTTGAACTTCGATCGGGGTGATTTGATAGTCCGCCTGCCGATCGTCCACTACAGCATGGATCCTTTGTTGGAACATTGCCTGCTATGAAGGCAAAGCATTTCCTCGTGACTGAGAACTAGAAGTCTTATCAGGGCACTCACTTGCATAGTGGTCTCCCTTACAGATAAAACATCCATCCCTTGGTCCTTTCTTTTCAGGAATTACTCCTGACTTGCTTGTTCCGTTTCCATTCTTGTTGGTGTTGTCATTCCTTTTCCGGTCTCCCTTGAAATCTTTTCCATTGAAGCGAGACCACTTCCCTTTTTGCTTTCTGGAAGTGAAGGTGGAGTCTTCCTTCCTTGATGTTGTCTTGCTGCCCACATCACTATCCTTCCTCTGATCCTTCCTATCCTAATGGTAGGAATCTGCCCTAAGCTTTTGTTCTTGACGGATAGCTTTTTCATACACAAGGTCCATAGTGGTTGGACCATGCATGTCAACCTCCCTTCCTATCCGATGATTTAAACCTAGAATGAACTTCCGAATTCGGAATCGTTCATCCTTGAGATAAATGGGCACATAGCAGATAAGACGAGTAAATTTCTCCCAGTACTCGTGAACCGTCATGGTTGCTTGTTTCAGCTCCTAGAAGTCGGACAATTTCTGGTCATAATAAAGTTGAGGTAACCACCGGTTACAGAAGATTTCGACAAACTCGTTCCAAGTTAACTTCCATGAACTTAGGTTGAGCTCCAACTTTTTATTCATCCACCAGTTAGAAGCTTCTCCAGCCAATTGGTAGGCTCCCCAAGCAGCCTTGGTGACTTCATCGTAATCTCGGATTTCGAAGTACTTTTCCATTTGGACAAGCCATACTTCGGCTTCATCACCCCCAGCAGTTCCATTGAACTTGGGTGGATAGATCTTTTTCATATCCCTTGTTAATTCTCGGGATATCATCTTTTTGTTCCTATCCATGGAGTTGGTAGGTGATTTCTCTCTTTCTTCATGGTGTGAAGAACTTTCTTCTAACTCTTCTATAGTTATATCTTTTTCTCCCCTATCCTTGGCTCTTTCCTGCTCAAGGTTGGCTAGTCTAGCCAATATCTGGTCTAGCTTAGCTTCCATCTCAGCTGGTGACAATTCTTCTTGCTGATTCGCTTTGGATTTATTTCGATTTCTTTCGTATACTTGAACCATAGGTTAAAGAAATTATAACCTGAAATTTAATTTCAAGTTAGACTAACCTTTACTTTACTATTAAGTAAACATATAATCAAACACCATTCATACAAACAAAAGTTTTCACACAAAAATTTGATATTTTGATTGATAGATAAACCTCATTTTATTTATAGATAGGAGGATTTCTAAAATAATCCACAAGATTTACATAGAGTGACTATTCAAATAGTCAAGGGGTGAATATCCTTCCGATTCACTCTCGGATACATAGCTAAGAGGTGTGTACCCAACAGATTGAGAGAGTTGTAATTCTCTTTCATTAAGTTCTTCCCTAATCTGATCTTTCCTATCCTAGAATGGATAGTAACCCTTGGATTTATTGTCCGATACATATATTCGGGATTCAGTGTCCTTTAAGTGTTCTTCTTCTTTATGGTCCATTTGTTCATGAGACCATTTCTCCATTGGCGGGGTCCTTGGTGTATATCCCTCGGACTCTTTACTTGAAGATATCATAATTACTTCCGCCATTGGGATGACTCTAGGATCCCTAAATATGAAGGCCGGGCTGGAACTTTCTTCAGATGGCATATCTCTGGATAGAGACAAGGGTTCAGACTCTTCGGGTGCAACGGAGGGAAGGTAGTTGTACATTGCCTCCAGTTTCATCTTTCTCTTCTCACCATGGATTTGAGAAAGTGCGTGACTGAAGGTTTCTGTGTCACTCAACCAAACTGCGTTGTCGTAGTTGGTTCCTTCAATTGTTTTCACAATTACCTCCTTTTCCTTCTTGGCCTTTAGGTAGCGTTCGTTTCCTATCACAGACTTTCTTGCCGTAAATCTAACACGTACCATCCTAACACAAGAATTTTCACAACATTAGGTAATGTTGGAAATGGAAAATTTGGTGAACTCATAGGTTCCAGAGCTAAACTTGGTAGCTCTGATACCACATGCAATGACCCCAAAACTGGGTAAACAAAAATTTTCTACTTTAACTAATAAGATACAAGGAAATACATTTATAATGACAAAGTAAACAACTTTTCTTTTCATTATAACTGAACATTTCATCATAAAGAAATAAATGACACAATACATCATTGTTCTATTTTCCAAGTAAATAACAGAGTACGCTTTTATGATTACTTTTCTTTCAAATAAAAAGCAAGGTAAGAATCTTACAAGTTCAAACATAGCTCGAAAGCTTTTGAGCAAATAGGAATAAGACTGTCTAGGATCTTCCCTTTCAAACCTTGGTTCATCAGAAGTCTACCGTGGAGGAGAAACATCACTCAGGTGCTTTTCCACCAACCACGAACTTATATTGTGGTCCCCCGCACGTTTACTATAACTAGACGACCCTCCCTTCTACGAAGAGATTGGTTGGGTAACCGATTGTGTATGACCAACTGAGCATAGTGTGTAATCCTACATAACTAAATCCTTGTGCCCTCACAATCTCAATCTAGCATGTAACCTGGATTACTGTGAACTGACAGTGTAATTTGTCTCACAGTCTAAGTGGACATTAGGTATACCACACTACTTTGGCCAAAGCATTTCGGCAGTACTTAAACTGACGGTCATCTATCACTTGCACTAAGTCAAGTTCAGTTTGACTTAAGGCTGCCTTATCCTACACGTAGGTTGAGTCCTTTCCATGGGTAGTCAATCACCCTAGACTTCCAACTTCAACTACTTAAATAGAAAATGGAGTACGCTCAACAAGGGGTCCCTCTGGTACTTCCTCACATGGAAATCTGTATCCATGGAGTACATAGCTTTCTCTAGTTAACCTATTTAACTCTAAAGCTTTAGACTACCTTGGTACTGAATCCACCCTCGTCCTAGTATTTAATAACTAGTTCCTTTTCCTTTATTTAAGGAGTTCAAGCAGTATTCAAGTAATACAAACATAAAGTACTTTTACTAAGAAGTAATCAAACATTTCCCTTTTATGCTATTCCTTTTCAAATTCTCCTATGAAATCAAACTATTTCATTTCAACAAGCTTTTAAGCTATTTCCAATTCAACAAGCTCTTAAGCTATTTCTTAATTCAATAAGCCTTTTCTAATGAAATTAAGCTATTCCCAATTCAATTCAATTCCTTAGAAAAATAGAGGCTTTCTAATATTTTTCCTTTCATACTACAACATAATGCAAAGCATAATCAGGCAAACAAATAACTCATTTTTAAATCAATGACAAAAATTCTATAAAGACATTTCTCATGCCTGATTTCCTTGCTACGAAATGAGTTCGATTGGTAGCTTCAGTTCTTCCTCCACCGTCCTTCACAGCCTTTACCAGCTACTTCTCAAGCACGAACAAATACAACTCTCAGGTAAATGCAGTTCGGTAATGAGGGAATGTTGCTCTCAGCAATACAGTCTCAGCAAGATGATATTTGGCTCTCAGCAGAATTGTAGATGGCTTTCACAAAATGGTATTTGACTCTCACAATCTAAATAGCAATGATGGTTTGCAACTCACAGGAAATGCAAACAGCAGTGATGGTGAACTAAGGCTCTCACAAAATTCAACAACAAAGAGGGATTTTAACACACATAAAATGCTACAGCAATGAAATTCGTAGTTCCGAATGCAAAGGAGAGTGGCGAATTTAGCAATGAGAGTAAACCTATATATAGGTTTCGAGTTCTCATGTTTACTAAATTGTAGGCATGAGAATTCGACACCTCTCCAATTGACATTGTCAAAATGTGCAGTGGCAAACAAATAACCAGAAACTTAGCAAATTTAAGTGATGAATCAAACATATTTTCAAAGAATGTTTCAACTATCACATGACGAATTGGTGAAGCATCCACATACAGGTTTAGTCACTGAAAATGCCCTCAAAAATGGCGAACTGAAAGAACAAATGGCGTTTGAAGTTTACTGTTGAAAACGTCAAGGGTTACACACAGACAGTTCAAGCCTCCTTCCACCCACGCATCCCAGAATGGTGGCATTCAAGCATCCGCGACCAAGTCTAAGATATGTGAGCTGGGCGCGGTTCATTCTTCATACTTTCCATTGTTTTCTGGTTCAAATAGTCGCACGATTTCTTCTCGTGAAGAAATCTGCGATTTTTCAGTTTATTCAAACATTTACTTTAAATCTTTTTTTAAAACTCTATAGTTCAAACATTCACATTTCCTTAATATTTTTCATGAATTTCCAATGGTCTTATGAATTTCGAAATTCCTTTCCCCAATAATACTTTCAACGTATTTTCGAAAGGTTTGAATATTTCAAAATTCTTTTATTCCAAATGATAAATGTTTTATAATTACCAAATAACTATAAGTCCATTTCAAATATTTCCAAGGCAAAGTCATTTTAATATTTATATTAAAATGTTATTAATATATTTTGTATTATATTTAATATAACTTATTATAGTTTTAATTTACCTTTATTTAAATATATAAATATATCTATATAATATTCGAATATTACATTAGATATATTAATATATTATATTATCGGTAAGACTATAATAATATCTATATTAAATATATTAATAAACATATTCACATTTACACTTAAATATATCTATACATGTTTATTTCCATTTATCCAATTACGTGTATTATAGGCTAGTCAGAGTACCTTTAATATACGTAATTGCACAAACATGTATATATACATTTAACTGTAAATTCCAAGCATCAGTATAACTTATCAGTTCACATTTCACATTCAAGGTTCACAGAACAGTAAGTCAGTCAATCAAGTAACACCACTCATAAAGCATAAAGAAGTAATCAGAAACTCCTAAGCCTAAGGATGACTTATCATGACAACTCAATCTGACTCAGTTCCCAAAACCCTCAGTGAAGTGTGTGTATGCTCATATGATCAACTTTACCGGTTAGCCGACCAAGTTCTTCTTCCCGAGTGATGTTTCCCCTCCACCTGGAGGAATAGTTCCTGTTCCTGCATCCATTGGCACCAAAATCACGACAGTCAATTGCTCACAACATTTGCAGTATATATAAATCAAATATAATACAAGACAAATTACTCTCCTCTATGCATTGTTTTATCCAAGATTAACATCAAACAAGAATACAGAATGAGCCAATCATAACATGTAAATAGATTCTCATATTGATAACATGGTTCAACACATTTTATTCATTCAAAACCTTCCTTACAATCAAAATGCTCTAAGCATTACTTAGAATAGTAACTATACAAATTCCAGGGTGTAACAAGGAATAGCAAACAACTTTTCAACATCCCTCGGCTTGAGGTTGCAAATAACTCTCCCATCGGTTGATCTGATTTGTCTTGTGGATGAGTCGTAGTGCTTAATGCAAGAAATCACAATCTCAAGATCAAAAACCATGATAGGAATAGATGTTGCTGCCAACAACCTAGAACGCTCAAGATTTTTGATTGTCATGCTGCTAGTGCCTTCCAACGTGCTCAAATTGACCACTGGATATACGTGACCCAAGTCTGTATCAGCAATTTTCAAAAAGTCATGAACCAAGACTGATTTGGCCTTATAATGTATTGGGTTAAATTGCATTTTCAAAATCTGGATTTTTTTACTTTAAAGTCGGGTATGTTTGGACAATTTTCAGAAAAAGCTAAAAAATGGCTCTAGGATAGGCTAAAAATAGCCGGTTGAAGTAAAAAAATTGGAATTTTTTTGAAACATGGGTTTTGTAGAGAATTGAATTTTAAGCGAACCAAGATTGTCAGAAATTCGAAAAGATGAGTTTTAGAAAGGCATGCAAAAGGTTTTCAGTCAAGAACTGCAGTGGTTGTAGGGGCTCTGGGGGCAATTTTTTTCGAGAGAATCTGAAACATGGGTTTTGTAGGCAATGGAATTCTAAGCCAACCCAGATGATTTGATTTTGGAAAAATTTAGTTCTTGACCCACATGCAAAGAAATCTTCAGAAAAAAGCATAGTGCTTCAGAGTGTGAAATCTAAGACATGGGTTTTGCTGTTGATGCTGAAATATGTGAACCCAAATGATTTATTTCTTAAAATTTCGTCATTTACTTTGACATGCGAGAGAAAACCTAAGACAAGAATAGAAAAATTTTAGAGATAGAAATAGAAGTTTATTATTCTGTCTCTGAAAAAGTTGCCTATGCTTGAATTGGATTTGATGAAGTCTGCATGCACTCCAAAAATGAAGTTTGGAACATGTATTTTCTGAACAATCTGGACCTGGCACTGCAAAGAACAATGAAATTTGTCACCTATAGTGCCTTCAAATCTTTATTTCCTCAAGAAAGACGTGTTTGCTCTCACTTGTGATGAAAAATAATAGACGCCTATGCCTTAATAAATGAAATTTATCAAGAAAGGCGTCATAAATGCATGCAATTGCTTTAAAATTGGTGCTAGCTTCTTATTGGACCTCCAAAATCAACGCCACCTTCTGATTGGACCTCAAATAGTTAACTGACTAAGAAATAAGCCCTAATTAGGGTGCCACCTCCAAATTCTTCAGTTAACTTTACATGCAAAAATAAATTGACCAATTGCAAGCAAAAATCAAGTCTAGTGTAAGTCGACTTGAGAAGTTTAACTGAAGACTTAATTTCAGTTCACAACCTCCACCTTTATAGGGCGCCACTTCTCTTTGAGTTCAAAAGTCAAACTTTGACTTTAGGCGTCACTTTCCAAACTTAGCCAATTTCTTGAAAATTTGAATTTGCAAATGTCACCGAAGTTCATGTCCAATCACTGATTCTAATTGATTGACATGTCGAATAGACTGGCTGACAGTTTCATTGAAGAGCAGGATCAAAACTGACAAGAAACTCATTGAGAATGCAAACCCTAATTTTGACATCTGAGGCTTCAAAATTCAGGGTGCCCCTGGCCTCCAGGGGCGCTTTTGGCTTCAGAGTTAGAAAAAAATTCAAAGCATTTTCATCATTTTGAAGGTGATTCTGACCTTACTTCATCTCGCATTTCTCGGCATTCGGCAAAACTTCAGAACTAGCTGATAGGCTTAGTACAGAGTTGGTTGGATTCTCAACAAGAGCTCTTGGAGAGCACTTTTCTTAAAAATATCATCTGGTAGCTGAAAAACATGGGCGCCCCTTGCTTCCAAGGGCACTTTTCTTCCCAGAGGGCCATTTTTGCAACTGGCTAAAAATTCACTTAAACTCCAATTGTAGGTTGTTGTCAAATCCTTTGACCTGGTTGAGGTATACAAAGGAAAGCTGGAAGCGTCAGGGACCGGATGATTATCTGAGATGAATGAAACAACTGCATTTGAGGCTCTAAAACCTTGGGCGCCCCTAGCCTCTAGGGGCGCTTTTGCTTTTTCTTTTCATTTTGACCATGATTAAAACTGTATGTTTGACTCCTGATTCCGGCAGTTCAGCAACTCAGATTCATCCGCTGATGGATTTGTTGCGAAGCCAGATTAAAACTGAGACAAACACCCTGGGTGTCATTTGGTCAGAAACCTCCATCTGGTGCTTCAAAAAGTTGGGTGCCCCTGGCTAGCAGGCACGTTTTTCACTCCAGTGTTAAGTCATTTTTTCTCCCTCATTTTGTGTTCAATCTCCAGTTTCAAGTACTGGACATATCTTTCGGACTGGCTGGTAGGTTCATCACGAAGCTGACAGGATTTTGGAGAAGTCTTCTTGGAAGTGACAAATCTCAAAAAGTTGATCTAGGCCTCTGAAATCTAGGGCGCCCCTCACTGGCAGGTGCTCTTTTGCCTCCAGAGTTGGAAACAATTTCAACTTTTCTTCAATGAAAATCCCCTCTGAGACGAAGCATCATTTTGGACATATCTCGCCATAGAATCTTCACTGGAGCGTTTCAAGCTTAGATTTTGACACCTGGCACCTGGCCATCTGCCATTGTTGACCTCGAAGATCCTAACTTTTCACTTGAAAAAATGAAAACTACCCACCAGACTTAAATCGAGTTTTAATTGAATCTGACTTCACCATTGTGATCGTGAAGCAAAATAAACCAATCGAAACAATTTTCAATCAATTCTGACAAGTTTCATTTTTTAGGGTTTTTTTACCTAAAAATAGGGGTCTAGAAACCCTAATTTTCAAAATTTTCCAGTATCTTCCTAACATCAAACTAACTAAAATCCCATACTTGATTTGCCCAAAAACTATGTTTTGACATCATTTTTACAAGATTAAACCATTTTAAGCTAAATGCCCTAATGAAGCAAAAAAATTGGTTTGGGTACAACATAGTCTGAAATCAATCCATGGCATGCATATTCTACAATTTTCCCTTTGAAGAATGGGAACTAGAATTATAATCTTTGGAATTCAATCTTTTGAAATGTGTACATTATAATTACGACATGCTGCAATGAGCAATATAAAAAAATTGAATGTCGTTGAGTTCATTTTGATGTCTATAAATTTGAATTGTACACTAAGAAAATATTCTAATTGTAAAATATTGAATACCCTTTTATTTAATTTTGATAAGTCTCTATCAAATATGACTCATATTCTTACTATTTGGCTTTGTTGAGATGTTATTAAATTTGAATCGGGCAAAATTTGATAGAAAATTGATACAATGAGGAGGACAAATCTGTTGCAAGGAAATATTATTTATCAAAGTTGATAAGACATTATATAAACAATAAAAATAATAATTATTTAAATATAATACAATGTGTCGGGCAAGTGGACAATGCAATGGTACTTCACGCTACATAACAGATATGCTGCCAGTGACATTATGCTCCTATCTCTAGAATAAAGAGCATATTATAATTTGGTTACTTTTGCATGCTTCTTAGTAGGTTCTGTCTTTCTTTTATTAACTACAGCTGACAACTGAAGCTCACTCAGTCAAGTTCAGTTTTATGAAATGACATTACAACATTAACATATAGTTCACACTTCACACATTAAAAAAGATGTCCATTTTCTTAGAGGGAAACAACTCTATGTGGTCAAGTAACTATTAGCTGACAATGGAAAGCTCAGTCAGTCCAGTTTTTTAAAACTAGATTGCTTCCTAACATCATAATTGTAGAGCTACCAATTCCTCTGTTGGTAGGGATGAAGTTTATAAACGTCCATTACTTCAAGATAATCCCGTGGGTTGGACATAGGAGATTTCAACCTGGGTTGTAGATTTTACAATACACACACAAACCAACTGCCCTCAAACCATAGGCTCTTGCTACTTATCACATAAAATTCATACATTATAGATGTCTGGTATCAATTGCATATCTCAAGCTTATCTTACAGTAGATTACATAAAATCTCACAAGTCCACCCTACTATAAAATTGCGTCCTTTTCAAACATATCTCAAAGAAAATCTAAATCCAATGTTTTCCCTTTATGCAGCTACTACTTGCCCCATTACAAAGAGTTCCTCTAAGTAAGAAAAATATGGACAGAGAGGAACCTTATTCATCTTTTGTATAATAAATTGTGTATCCAATCAACAAAACAGAATGAAGAAACAACTGTCATCAACTTAACAACCTGAAGAAGGGAAATATCACATTGTGCTCCATCAAAAACAAATATTTCAGTTTCCTTTAAGTCAAAATCTCCATAGAGGGCCTTTGACAAAGCAACCCTGAGAGCCTGTATATACACACAAGAAAAATGAGAATCCATGTTATATGTCTAAAAATCTAATTAAATAGTTTTTAAGTGCAAAAGAATATACGCATCAATAAGAACAAAGATGAGAAAAATGGGACAAATAGACCTCTCTAGAGATGATAGAGGAACAAAGGTTCCTCCAATCTATAATAATAAAGAAAAGACATGGAAAACATAGTACAAAGCATAGTTGAAAAACTCGGCATTTTCAAGTACTCGGCAAGCCCGAAAAACTTGGCTCGGCAAAAACTCGAGAAAAACTCGGCAAAAAACTCGGCAACTTAAAAAATTGCTTAAACTTCACTAAAAACTCATTTTTTTTGCAAAATTCAAAGATAAGATGCATCCAATGAGTCAATAAATGAGTACATATAAGAAACAAGTTGTATTTGATTGATTTGAAAGAAATTGGATACAAAATGGCATCCTCATGTGGAATGTTCAATGCGCTAATATGATAATAGTCTGAAACAAAATGAAAATAGCAAATTGTTTTTGTAAAACTGAAAGTAAATACTATATTAATATATTTTACAAATTTATATCTTCCTCTTCCCATATCTAGTGAAAACTAGGGGAGAGGTAAAACTAGACGATATTATAGATGAAGACTTGTAGGAAAACTTGGAAACTTGGACTTGGAGAGTACCTAGAAAACCAAATGAATTCAATCTGAGTTTGAGGGCAATGACCCTAATGGGGTCAAGGGGCAGCACCCCTCATGGGGGTCTGGGGGCAACGCCTCTAGCGGAGTCAAGGGGCAACGCCCCTTATGGGGGTCTAGGGGCAACGCCCCTCATGGGGGTCTGGGGGCAACGCCCCTAGTAGGGTCGAGGGGCAGCACCCCTCGTGGGGTCTAGGGGCAATGCCCCCAGCGGGTCGAGGGGCAACACCCCTCGTGGGGGTCTGGGGGCAACGCCCCCAGTGGGGTTGAGGGGTAGCGCCCCTCGTAGGGTCTCGGGGCAGTGCCGCCACCAAGCTCAAATTAAGACCTCCAAAACCACAAAAACCTTCATGGGAGAGTGTTATTCCGACAATAGGGGTCCTTTTGTTGAGCAGCCGAGTTTTTGCAAATATACGGCGAGCTTTTAGGCGAGTTTTTGTGAAAAGTACGGCCATACTTTTTGGCAAGTAAAACTTGCAAAAACTCGTTTTCCAAAAAATCTCGCGAGTTTTTGGCGAGTTTTCCAACTATGGTACAAAGTACAAACATCAAATAACTACACTGAACAAAGAAAACAACTGTTATAAATTACATGGAAACTACTACCTAGGAAGTCACCTATACTAGGAGGCAGGACAACTTTAATTTCATTGAGCTCATTCAAGAGTTTACTTTGAAATAGTTTAAATCAGCTCCATAGAGAAACTGTGGATTTTATAGACAGATCATGACTATGTTTTTCACAAGTCACCTCAACATAACTCAATACAAATGTATTCTATTACCCCCCAGGCTCGGCAAAGCAAAGTCTTCTTGTCTACTTCCCCATTGGTATCTCCATTCACACAAGCAATTTCATGAAGGCGATTATCAATCAATCTTGATGACAGACTTAGCTCAGAGAACATACTCTTGTTGCTAGGGTAGGGAATATGATGTGCCACATGTCAGTCATATTGACAGTAACTCAACAATACCAATACTAATCTAGGACAAATGCACTTCATAAAAAAGTTAAATATTGTAGTAGTCCAACTAGGACCTATTCTTCTATCATGATGATTTATTTAGTGCATCTTATGCATATTCTTCATTACCTATCCACTTCTCCCACAAAGTAAAAAGTTTATTTTTTCACTTTATTTGTAGTTATTCCAAGACTATATCCACTGTGGTTGTCCATTTTGCTCCAGCCTTGATTATTGACAATAGTCTCATTCATTCAAAATGTTGTGCATTTGAGATTTTAAGTCAGAGTTTGATAATTAAAAGAGGAAGCATGTTGTAGTAAGAATGGTATCAACATGGATACCTAATAGAGAAAAAAGAAAAATCTAAAAAATGCAATAAAGACAAAAGGATTGTATATGTGCCCTACATCACCTAAAATACAAAAACATCACAAAAAAAAAGGTAGAAGGTTCCTATCTTGGGGAATTTGAAAAGACCAAAATGAATGAATGAAATAATTTTAATGATTCCCATGAGATCAAGCAGTCCAATGGACCAAGAGTTGTATTCTTAATACATTTTCAAGTTCCTTTCGATGTCAGCTCTTCTACTATGAATCCTGATCAAGAAACTAGCTGTTTTGTGAAGCCTCGTCTCCTCAAATAACTCATTTAGAATGACCACGTTCAAATTGTTTTCATACTGTATACAAATATCCTCATACGCTGCGCACTCTAGGATGAAGTGCCATTCAGTTTCAACCACCCCTTTGCTACAAAAAATGCAAGTTCTTTCTTCCCAATCTTCCTTGGGGACTGTCCATCTACAAGTCTCACACCTAAGATGATGTGAACCAATCCTCAACTATGAAACTAAAAAATTAACCTTTCCCTTAATTGCAGCCTGAAGATAGGCTTTTTCATCACCTTCCCATGTGGGGTTGAACTCTCGACATATTATGCTTTTTTTCGGCCAATCTATTTTGTCCACATGGCAGTCCTAAATTCTTTTAACACAATTTGCTTTATTTTCTCATTAGTGTTAGGACATTCTTGCAAATTAATGTTCCATATGCTCATCCACTTGTTGTCCTACTTTATCCATGTCTTCTTCATGGTCTTATTCCTCCTCAACAACCATTCACATACAAAAGTAACTTCACCACATAACCCGCTAGCCAGATAAGCCCTTCCGATAGTTTTGTTTAACCATTCTTCAAGTTTATCAATATATGAATATATAAACCAAATAGAGTGGAGGGTAGAGGACATCCTTGTTTGACTTTGATGTTGCTACCAAAGCACTCAAACATACCCTCTCTTGTTTTGATTTTAGCTCTAACTTGCTCATAAAGCTTATGCATTGCCACTCTATAGTTGTCTAGAATCAACAAAGCAACAAGAAGCTTCCCCTCTTTGGTGTCCCAAACATTTTCAATGAAGTATCTAAGACTAATGTAGTGATTGATGATAGAGTCCCTTAGTCTAAAGCCTGCTTGCTCTTTTGCTCTTTTTCCCTCTTTTTTTTGCCCAACTGCTGATTTTGTGCTCTATGATGCACCCAAAAAGTTTTCCAGAAAGAGGATTGACCATAATAGTACGATAGTCAAAGGGATTATTGATATCTCCACTCTTGTATAGAGGGATAATGACAATAGTTGTCCATTTTCTTGGAAATTCTCCTTGTGTGATGTTAAAAACATTTATGGTGTGTGGATCAAGGAGCTCAATTCCCCACTTAAAAAATTTACCTTTCAGCCCATCAATGTCTTGTGCTTTACCACCTAAATTCTTTATACATTTTTTTATATCTTCCACTGAGAAGAGCTTGATTGATGAGCTAATTATGGGAGGGTTACCTTTCTCTTGTGCCCATTCATATAGGAGTTTCACATATTCTAACGAATGGGCATCCATGATATTTTTTCTGTTTGTTTTCTCTTTTTCTTGTAGCTCTCTCCAAAAGCCTTTGGGGTTGTGTTTACCCAAAGATATTAATTATTTCCTTCTTGAGATCATATAGCTTTCTATTTTAGATTTTATCATTTTCTCATATTTTTTCTTGCTTTCTTTGTTTGATTCATTCTCTTTGAATGATCTTTTTGCAACGTTGCACTCTTCATCATACCACGCATTAGTCAGGAAAGTATTTGAAACCCCCTTCTTAGGAAGAGATCTCTTGCACACCTTTAATTCCTTGTGGATTAAAGGAATCAACATATTGTTGCAAATACATTCACTTTCTTCATTGTTTTCCTTGCACTCTATGTTGTTTTTTGCCATTTGAAGGTGTTGTTCAAGTGTAGCAGCAAAAAGCTCCCAATTTTCTTGATTCACAAGGATATTACCTTGTGTATGAACTTTCTTATGTATGTGTTGGACCTACCATCCTTGTTGGTTGTTTGTGTGAATGCCAAACCTAACAAGGGGAAGCATATGATTATTTTTCAACTCAATAGAGCAGCCCCCAATATTGAACTCCAACAACCTAGAAATAGAACTCCGAGAGTAGATTACATAGCCCACCATACTTTTCCCATTGTAGGTTTTACAAGTAATACCACCTAACCTTGGCCAAGTTCTCATACCATTACAAATAACCATGCCATACAAGCTACAAAGACCTAGTAGTTCCACTCCCATCACACTCCCATTTCAATCTTGTGATGCCCTTTCCCAAAGTTGGTCCCCACTTTCCTCTAGCCATAGAGTATTGGAGTCCCCTCCTTTGCTACTTAACTAGATAGAATGATTGCTTTTTGTCCTTGCATTAAATCGCCTATTAGAACTATTTCCCCTAAAGTGTTGAAAGCATAAGTGTCTTTTTGTAATACAGTATATGGGTCTTCGCTATCTAGATTTCACTTCTTGTAGAAATTTGAACTTGTTGGAGAAAAGTAACAAGAAGACAACCTAATTGTTACCTCATTGTCTGTTATTTTCAACCATATGAACTGCTTATTTGGCTCCTCTTTTTCTACTTTTACTATTCCACCCCACATTTATCTTATTAGGACTATGACCACTCCATGCCCTTTACCTGTTTCAATCCCTTTATTCCAAATTGATATTTTATTGTATCTTTCAAAGTCTGGAAATTTGCATCCATTATGCTGATGTGTTTCCATATGAATAATAATGTCTTTCCCCTCTGCTATGGGCCCCAACCTTGGTCCTCTTCTCCATGGGCAACCTCTACAATTCCAACTCAATATGTGTATATACTTTCATGGGGCCCCAAATCCCTATTTCTTGTGTAATTATCGCTCATTGATTTGAGTTTTCCCATTTTTCATCCATGCCCACTTTCCTGTATCTCTTGTTTTCTTTCTCCCACTCCTTCCTTCACTCTTCTTGTTGGGAAAATGTCAAGTCTTCATCTAAGTATTTATGAGTGCATCTAAGAGACCCTTTTTTCTTTAGGATCACGTTCTTGTCTTCCATGCTTCTTAAGACAACTCTTACATATCTATTCCTTCCTTCTTCTATGTTCTTTCCAATCATATTTTCTTGTTGAATACAACCTATCCATTTCAACTTGTCCTTAAGGAAGGATCTTGTTAGAATATCAATTCTCTCCTCACCAAAGTCCTTCAAACCTTTGATGGTGATATTTACAACCTTGTCATTCTTGTCTTTTTCTTCTCTTATTTGTCTCTTAATTTGTTTCTCTATGATTTTTTTTTGCTCATTTGATAGTCCATTTACAACTTATGCCCAAGATTTGGCCTCTTATATTTAGTCTCTTAGCTTGTTTTCTCTTATTTCCATGCTTGCAATTGTTGATTGAATCACTTCTAGTTGTGTTGTGCCACTTTGTCTTTGAACTCATTTTTTTGGTTGTTTTTGTTTGTTCCAATTCCTACTTTATAGTGATCAGCTCCTATTGTCATCTTTCCCTGTTGTTTTGCAAGTTTATTATTTTCTCTGTGAGCAACTTGTTTTCCCTTTCAAGGTTCCAACTGGCTTCTATAATTTCCTTTAACTTGATATCTTCATTCTTCCCCTTTGCTTCTATAGTTTCAATCCTCTTTTTCATGTTCATGAGCTCATTTACATAGAGCTTTGACAACCACAACAATGAAGTGGCAATGGGGTTGTATGGGTCTTTATTGTCTTGAAACTCGTCCTCTCTTTACCATTTTTTTTTTGTGATATTTTCGGTTTTTCTTTGCTTTGACACAAAGTCCTCTTGAAGCAAAAAAGCCTTTCTTTATACCTTTATCCTCACCTTGCTTTGTTTAGTCTCCTACCAAATGATGCATTTTAATTATGACAATTGCATTGTTTCTAGCTATTTTTCATAAAACCATAGTGATTTTTTTTTCTATGTTTGCCTCATCTTTTAGATTTGCTTACGCCTTAAAATCCCCCTATATTGTTTTGCATTCATGAAGACAAACCTTTCATCTATGTCAATTGTATTAGCTTGATAGTACCCTGGCAAGAAAGAACTCCATGGCCCAATTATATTCCCTAGATGTGTATTAGGGTATGAATTTGTAGGCCCCCTTGTTATTCGAAGAGTTTAATTCCAGGGAATACTTAAATCCTCCTAGTATAACCTCCTTATCAAAGAAATTGTTAACTACATTTTGGGGAGCATATATTGTCTCAAAGCAATTTGTTACATATTTCATTGACCCTAGGGTTTTTGGGTGTTTGATTTCCTTTGAAACTAAGTTGCCAATTATGGTATGGGGTCCAGTACAGGTATATATAGGATTCTGATACAATGGTACAGTAAAATTTTTTCTTGAGTACGATACTTTTGGGTATGACTGTATATTAAATGTATGTAAAAAAATTAAAAAATATATAAAAAATGCAAATACATTTGAGATATCATATTATTATATTTTAAGATAATAATGACATTTGATCTTTGATAGTATGATGCTTCATCATTGATCAGTGATATTATGACAGTCATAAATAATTGTCTAAGTGGGGGTTGGGAGTGGAGGCCTTGATGGGGTTGAGGGTTAGCACCCCTCATGCGGGTTTGGGAGCAATGCCCCCGATGGGGTTGAGGGGCAGTGCCCCTCATGGGGATTTGGGGGCAACACCCTCAATGGGGTCGAGGGGTAGTGCCCCTTGTGGGGGTCTGAGCGCAACACCCCCAATGGAGTCGAGGGGTAGTGCCCCTCGTGGGGTCCGAGGGATAGGGCAAGGTTGAGGGGTAGAGCCCCCATCGCCAAGCCCAAATTAAGGCCTTTGAAACCACATAAACCTTCATGGTGCATGCCATTTTCACAATTTTATCTTCAAAAACATTTTTTGCATTTTTAAGTGTTTTTTAATCATTTTTTGGCGCTCGCAAGGCACTGGCACCTGCAAGAGCACCTAGGAACGCCTGGGATTGTAATGGGAGGGCCTTGGACGCCCCAAGTTCCCCATGGGTATGCAATTTTTGTACCCACAGGGAACCCGAGGTATCTGGGGTGCTCCCTAGGCACTCCTAGGTGCTCTCAGACCCAAACGCTCCCAGAGCGGGTACGGGGGCTTCAAATGAAGAACCTGGTATCATAGCTTTGAAATTTATGTTTTTTTGTAGTAAACCCCTGGGTCCCCATGTCAAAGTTGCCTTGAAAGTTTTCCTAATGTTCGACCATGGTTTTCATAGCATTGTTTTGCTTAACCATGGTTTACATAGCACTAGTTTGCCATTTTTGAAAAGGAGGTGGGATACCTAAAAGAGGGTTGCACTAGAAAAAGAAATAAGAGGGAGAAAATATGGGGCTAACCTTTTCCTTGTTGAACTATGAGCAAGGCCTATGTAAATGAAGATGGCCTTGTTTCTTGCTCTATCTATTGCTTTTCATTTGAGCCGACAAAACCGTCATTTATCCCATTGCACCAGGCCTCACTAAAAACAGCTCCTTGTTGAAAGGAAAGAAGCAAGAAAAAAAATAAATGGTGTCAAGACACAAAAAGGTACCCCCCATTAGTTAGGAATCACAAGTTAAAAAAAATATTAAGAACCTACCAAGAGGAAGAACACTTCAAGCATTTTTCAAATCTGTGATTCTTGACTCATGGGAGGTACTTGAATTACCTCATTTTCCTATCCTTTTGTGTCTCTTTTGGTCCTTTCCAATCCCCTAAGGAAGTAACCCTTAAATTACCTCAAGTATTTTTCAAATCTGTGATTCTTGACTAATAGGAGGTACTTGAATTACCTCATTTTCCTATCCTTTTGTGTCTCTTTTGGTCCTTCCCAATCCCGTAACCCTCTCCTTTTTTTTGTATTTTTTCTTTATTAGGTAATGGAAGACACAGTCCTTTGTCCATATTATGTTTTTCTTGACTTTACTAGGTATCTAATCTGATATTTTTCTAACTATAATTTTCTCCCTCATTTGATTCTTCAAACTCTTAATTATGAGCTCAAATGTACACCATTTCAAGTGAGCATGTGACTCATGTCAATAACTGATAAAAGGAAACCCCAAACTGCAGACATGATGTGGGTTGTTGGAAAACAAAATAAACATTGGAACTAAACTAAAATCTTGATATGCAAATATTTGCACCAAAATTTTGGTGCCCATGTCCTAACAATGTCGAGGACAGTTTTTCTCAAGTGTTGTTCAAGCACACATTTGAGCCATAAATCTTCTGCATTTTGGGCTGTTCTATTAATTGAAAAACAAGGTCGTATGGAAATGGATATGGATACTATTGACGTGCTTTTCATGACAACGCCAGCACAGAATAAAGTTGTCCAACGGTCACTCTATTCTCTCTTGATCAAAGTGTCCCACATGCTAAGATTGCTTGAAAGTTCATGTGTTCGACTCCAAGGTTCCTTTTATCGCGAATAGACTCAGTTGGTTGATGTGTTTTGCTGGTTATTTCAAGGGGACTTACGTAGTTGTTCGATTCTGTGAAGCAATTAGGACATGAATGATTTGGTAATATTGTTCTGGTATCTAGACTGACTCGGAAAATGCAAAATTTAAAGGGGATAGGGATAGGAATTCTACAATCTACTCCTAAAGGGTGGAATGTAAAGATCAATTCGAACAATCTTCAAACCAAACTCCGCTTTGCCTCCCTTCGGACAACTTCCACAAAGTTGGTGCAATCTTCAAAGGATGAGAAAATATTCAAACCATGACACAACATGTTCATACCATCACAACGATGCATATGGACATATGAGTCACAATCGAAGTTAAGTGCTATACTCCAGTTGACCACGCAAGGCGAACTCACCGTCAGCCAGTCCGCTAGTGGTATGGACGAGAAGACTTGCTCAAATGAAACACCACATTCCACAGCTAACAACTACTTGCATGAAATAAAAATCTATTTTACTCTATCTACCTTGAATTGGAAAGACGAAATGGCCTTGCTAGCTACTCATAACAAAGAAGAAATCACCAAGCAATGAAACTCTTTGTATTATGAAAAGTGTTCACAACAACCTTTTACAAAACTTTCAAAGGAAAGTTTTCTTCCCTCCTCAATCTAAAGCTAACTTCTAAGCTAAAAGCTATATGCCTTCTACTCTCTAGCTCTGATCCAATTCCAATTCTAATCTTCTATCTAATATCTTTACAAATGAGGGGGGATGCCCCTTTTATAATAAGTCCAATTCAGTGGACGGTTTAGATCGAATTACAATGAAGGGCTCAGATCGAGCCACCTATGCCCTGATTAGGGTTTCTGCCCTAAAAACCGCCACAGAGAGGAGTGGGCAATGAATGCACATAATATTCTCCACTCCCCTGCAGGAATCATAATGAGCAATTAATGCCCACTATCACCATCAAGAAGATCCTCATCAAGCAGCGCATTCCCACTGGCCTTCTCCCTGATAGCAAACTCGATCAATCGGGCCAATACTACTTCAACCTCCTATGCAGAGATAGGTGGAATATGGTTGAGCTGGAACTCCAAGACTACTACCGTCTGTCCGTATCTGGTGTAAGATTTCCTCCATGTCACTAAGGCATCCTGGGTATGCTGAATTATACTAGAGAACATGGAGACATTCTCAAAGTCATCCAGGACAAGTGACCTCGCAACTGAGAAGAATGGAGGCAGTCTACTTTTCAAGCCATCAGCAGTTATCTCCTCTGGGACCAACTTTCTAGCAAATATGGCTTCTAATGTATTGAGGACTCCCCCCAAAGATGTTGCCCATTGCTTTCCTCACTTTAGCTGAATTCGCCCTTGCTGCGTCATGAAATCCACGGCCTGTGACCACCGAGGAGTACCAACTGGTGAAATCATACCTATCACCTCTCTGAATTACACCTCCATCCACCAAGGTTTCTAGAGGTATGTGCATCAAAGCCCCCAAATGAAGTACAGTCTTCGTTTGATAGATGCGAGTATCACCCCAGGCCTGATCTACTATATCCATCCGTGCCAAAATACTTGAGGCCTGTCGATAAGCATCGACGAGGTCCTCCATGAATTTCCATGTCTCAGTATGAACACAGCTAACCCACTTGTCTGCCTCCGTTTCCTTAAAAAGTGTGGGCCAATAATACCCAGGCCTTGAAATATGATGAGATGTGGCCAAACCACCTCCGTGACCTGTCCCGAATTTCTCGTGAAAATGTTCCATAAGCTGCTTAGCTTCTCTTTTTCCTACACATCTCAAATAGATACCTTCGTGATTTCTTCTATAAAGTACTGATCCCTGCAGCATGAATCTCTGGCTCTTCATTCTTAAAGCCCTTCGTTGCACTAGATTCAAATGTGAAGGACACCTATGGTTCAACAAATAGTAAACAGTGTCATCGTACCATTCCCCTAGGGACACCTCTTCCAGTATATATGTTTGTTGTACCAGCCCAGGTCCCGCCATTGCAATCGTTTGTGCCAATGCTTGTCCTCGGACTAACTTCATCGGCTGTATCTCTATGTCATATTCTTGCAAGCTGGCGACCCACTTGCCTCTTCTTTCTCCTAGTTCATTTTGCATCAGTAATGTCTTTATTGTGGCATTTGGAACTATTGCATGTACTTTGCTCCTTAGGATGTAGTACCTGAACTTCTTAGCTGCTGTTACTAGAGCATAAGCCTGCTTTTCTACATTGGCGTACCTTAATTCTGCTTCCTTCAATGGAGTACTCATGAAAGCAATTGGATGTTCATCTTTTTCTTCTGTTCTCTGGGTCAAGACCGCTGCGCAAGTGTGTTCTGAAGCAAAGGAGTACAAGTAGAATGGTTTTGAATAATTCGGACTAACCAGCACCGGAGCATCTACTATTGCTTGTTTGATTTCCTCGAACGCCTTCTTTGTGAGAGGGGTCCATTCTATCTTTGCATCCTTTTTCAGCATTTCATTTAGTGGTCTGACAATCTCGGCGAATCCAGTTATGAATTTTCTCACAAAATTAATCTTTCCAAAGAAAGACCTCAACTCTTTCTGACTCCCTGGCATGCCGATCTTTGAAATTGCCTCAATGCGGTCTGGGTCAATTGATATGCCCTGTTCTGAGAGGACATGTCCTAACAATTTTCCTTCGGTGACTCCAAATACGCACTTCTTTGAATTGAGAGAAATACCAAATCTTCTGCATCTCTGGAAGATCTTTCTCAAGTCTTCAACATGATCCTCCCTCTTTTTGGAGAACACTGTCAAGTCATCCATGTATATAATAATGCATTTTCCAACTAAGTCTCTGAAAGTGATGTCCATAGCTCATTGAAATGTGGCCCCGGCGTTGATTAGGCCGAAAGGCATTCTTCTGTAAGCGAATGTTCCCCACTTAGTGGTGAAAGCTGTTTTCAGTCTATCTGCTTCTTCAACCATCACCTGGTTGTAACCTGAATAACCGTCCAAAAAGGACATCATCTGGGAACCATTTACAATCTGCAAAACCTCATCCAACGAGGGCAAGGGATAGTTATCCTTCTCGGATGCTCTGTTTAGGTTGCGGAAGTCAACACATAACCTTATCTCTCTGTTCTTCTTCCTGACGGGCACTAGATTGGCGACCCACGTTGAGTGCCTTATTGGGAAGATTATTTTGGCCGAAAGGAGCTTCCTTACCTCCTGATATATCAACGGTTCTAACAGCGGGTTCACCGGCCTTTGTCTTTGCCTGAATGGTTTATTTCCCGGCTTCAACGGGATCGTGTGCGTGATCAAGGTAGTGTCGTATGTCTTTAAGTCTTCGTAGCCCCAGGCTACCATGTCAGAGAACTCTCTCAATGCTTGCACTATTCCTTCTCTTTCTTTTGGGGTACACACTTTTCCCACAAATACATTCTTTACTTGCTCACTAGTTCCCAAGTTGATTGTCTCACATTCATTCCCTTGGGTGCTTTGATTCCGACTTAGTTTATCAGGGTCAAAGAGCCTCTCTAACTCCACCATGCCTCTAGGAATGACATTTTTCTTCAAATTTAAGATCCCTTCGGTGTCAAATTCTGCTTCCTCGGTTTCTTCTTCGTCTATAATCTGTGCTTCAAACACCCCTGAGTTAGTCAAGAATTCCAAAATCTGCTTATCATCATCAAACACTTGGAAATTCTTTATATTATCTGGAACTGAAGGTGTGGAGATCAATTCTACTTTGAACTTCTTTAGACCCTCCAACTCTAATGGCTCTAGTGAACTGGCTGCCTACGCGAGAGAATTAGCCACTGGATTTTTAGATCTGTATACTTGCTTGATATTGAATGCATCGAAGCTTTCGATCAAGTCCCAGACTCTGTTCCAGTACTGTCCCAATCTCTTGTCGTGGAAAGCATAATGTTTTCTTACTTGGCGGACCACTATGTTGGAATCTCCAATGGCATGTACAATTTTGGCACCCTTCTTTATAGCGAGGATCAACCCATGAATCAAAGATTCATACTCAGTAACGTTATTGGTGCAAGGGAACTGGAGCCTGCAAGCACCTAGATATGCCTCTCCCTTGGGGCTGATGAGTTCAAACCCTGCTCCATTCCCTTTGTTAGACTTTGATCCATCAAATCTCAGAGTCCACACTTGATCTTCTATATGAACGCTATGGGTATTGGGACCATTTTTCTCCACTGCAGGCTCAATCTTCTCACTTTCTACCCATTCCTTTGTCAGGGAGCCTTTCTTCTCATTTATCTCTTCTAGTTCTTCCACCAAAGAGACTTGTGGAACTCTCTTTGAAACTTCTTCAATGGCCGTTTTGCACATGGCGCATGTGAATTCTGGATGGAACGCTTCATGGATCCTGCACCAATTGGGCATTAACATACTGCTGATGGAAACATTCTTCCCTGATTCCATCTTTTGCTTGACGCTTCTCAGCACAAAGTTTCTAAAATTTTCAAACATCCCCTCACCATTGCTTGAGTCATCTTCAATCAATACTTCAGTAGAGGGAGACGTACCTCCCAAGTGTTTTTCTTGATTTACACTCTGCAACATGAGGACTTCCTGTTTCACTGGCTTGTACGAACCCAAATCAGTCTCCGCAAACAATACCTCATTGTTATCACCATATTCAGTGATCATCAATCGGAGCCATGGTGTGCTTTCCACTCTTATTTAGTTAGGGATTCCCCTCCAAGGCAGCCACATGTGAGAAAAGTCGGTGGCGATATACCCGTTCAACTTTCGGCACCAGTCTCTGCTAAGCAGCATGCCGTACCCATCTGGTATATCTACGACGGAAATATCAATACGGCCTTGGATTCTAGGATTCGCGGCTAGCTGTATGTGAATGTCGTTTAGTTCCCCAATAACAGGAACTTTTGTTTTATCCAATTGAGTCACCTTCTTGTTGGTGTGGAGCGGGATTAGGCCCAATCTTTCGCATACCTTCAAAGGCATGACGCTGCTTGAAGCTCCAGAATCAATCAAACAATTGTGTAACATTTTTCTGAATATTCTGACTGAAACCAAGAATGGGGCCGGTTCATCTTTCCCCTGATAAAACACTACTGGTTTTCTTCTTTCATCTGCTACTTCATTTTTCCTTTCATCTTTATGGTCCGACTGGACTTGCTTGCCTTGAGTCATATTTCTCGCATTCTATTTCTGTTTCACGGCATCATCAGCTTGAGAGCTTTTCTCAATCTCGGCCTTTCCAGGAATGCCTGTAGAATTTAATACCATACCCTCAAGTTCTGATATTGTTGTGGTTCCTCCCAAGAATCGTAGGAGGTTTGTGGCACACTTTGCACCACATTTGTGTTCTGTGCAGGACGAGGCTGCGTGACAACCTGGGGGTGTCTTGGCACGTTAGGTGCCTCTTGCGAAATGCTTCTTGTGGTGGGGATTTCAGTCAATGTCCCTAAGAGAGTCTCTCTTACTTCTTGGACCTTCATCAAATCATAGAATGGTAAACTGACCTTTATCTTCTTAAATTCTTCCAGTACAAAGGAGCTCAGCTTTCTTATATCTTCTCTAGGAGAATTCTCCTTTTGTCCTCGGATCAACTGGTAAATTGGCTGTTGAGGCATCTGTGGTCCATTTGATCTTGCTTGTGCGAGACCCTGCTGTCTATACTCTGGAGAGTCCTTGGGTGCAATTGGCACGTTGCTCGCATTAGGATGCGGCGGAGTAGAAAAGTTGTTTGGTGGCGTTGACGAAGTCAACGGCTCCCTTTGAGGACAACCTCTTTGATACACTTTAGGGGGCCCACCATCAGTAGTCTAGAGAGCTTGCACTTCTCTGATTCCCTCCACCAAGACACTGTTGTTAAGAGGCGGGAAACTATAGCCGTCTCTGCTTAGGGGCTCATCTGGTGATGCGTACGTGACATGAGCCTCTGAAGGCGTTTGAGCCTCTGGCGTCCCCACGGGACCATTTGCCGAAGCTGGTGGAAACCTCTGATTAACCGACGGAGGTGTATAACTTTGGAATTCAGGTGGAAACTTGAAGTCTTCCAAGATCAGGGCTTGATCATACCGGGGTGTTGGAACTATTTCATACCCCGTGATTGGAGGATTCTCCACTGGTTCTGTATTTTTCACTTCTCCTCTGAAGATGTCAGCAGCGACTTGGAACTCGTGGCATTGCAACTCAGAGTGCTGACTAGTGTTGTGCAATCTACACCATCCTGACAAGGCGGCCTCCGCCAGGTATACTCTGTCTGCCGGACGGTTCTCAGGAGGCGGTGGGTTATCCAGCGGTGTAGGAACACCTCCATTGTTGGGTCCCGTATTCCAGGATCTCTTCTGGAATCCTTGATTGTTATTTCTATACCCATGATTGTTCTCCTGATTGTATCCTTGATGAGCATCATGGTGATGATTTGGAGGATTATTCTGATATCCTCGGTTAGCACCTTGGTGTGCTTGATTGTTCCTTTGCATGGCTTGAATCTGATTATTTTGATTTCTGAGGTATGTCACCTCAGTTGACAGCTTCTTTACTTGTTCCACCAGACCTTTTATTTCATCTCTTTCCTCTTGAGTCTATGTCGATGGTACTGTGTTTTGCAGATAGACCGGCTGTGCGACTGACGCTTGAGATGAAGGCACTCCAGGGTGGAGAACCAACTGATTTGATGGCGCGGTTGCCTGGTAAGATGGTTGTGGAACTGGATTTAATGCTGGAATTTGCTGATTCCAGGTTTGTATCTGACCGCTCGTAGAACTTAAGCCAGTGTATAGTGAGGGACCAGTTGTATTTTGTCCCATGTTCTGGCTCACTTCAACTGCCTTAGCATAAGCTAAGTTCATATCGGCGGGAGCGGGGTGAGCTTCTCTCACAAACATTGCAGTTAAGGGGTCCAAAGCGGCGTAGTAGCTTTCTCTAGCATCCGTGATAGTGTAAGGAGTTCGTAATCTTGTGAGAGCCTTCTGGAATCTATTGTTAAACACATGAATGGGCTCTTTTTCCTGCCTCCTTACTTCTACAAACTGTCTGAACAATTCTGCGGGAGTGATGGGAATACCAAACTTTCCGATGAAGGCCGTCTTCATCTGTTCCCATGTTCTGATTGAACCGACTGGCAAATGTATGAACCAATAATGGGCCTCTTCCCCCAAAGAATAGGGGAACAACCTGCAAGCTACATCTGCGTATGCAATCTGCCTATTGCGTAGGTGGTCTTCAAACATTTTGATGTGATCCTCAGCAGTGCGGTTTACGTCGTGGACGTGGAACTTGGAGCAAAAACTCTCTGGATTCTTTGGCATGTCGTGATAGTCGGCAAACTCCAGCGGAGATGGGTTGGTAACCAACCAAGTAGCACCATTTGCAACTGGCTGAGCCATTGCTTGCCTTCGCCGATATACAGCTGTTGGAGTCGTTGGTTGCTGCTGCTGAATTGCTATTGGTGTGGTATCTCGGGCGGGTCCTTGCTGGGCAAACCTTGAAATGCTAGGCGGAGTTCTGAATAAGCTCGAGACCTCTTCACCGCTTACTGCTTCTTCACTTGATTGAGCTTCTTCGTTTGATACAATCTCTTCACTTGAGGGAACTTCCCCGTCTGATCGAGTACCTTTCTTCTTCCTTGTTCTAGTAGGTAGCTCTAGCTCTACAAGTTCCTTGGTTGAGCTGGGTGCAGACCTCAAAATTCTCTTCAACTTATCCGGCGAGAAAGAACTGATGCGATCCAGGATGAAGCTGCTTCTTTCACTGGCGAGGCACGGGAGCAAGTGGCTGTCTTTGATTCAATAAATCTCTCTCAATAGCAACTTGGATCTCGATAGCTTTTTCTTCTTCTTCTTGCAACACAAAGCTCGTCCGCATGTACTCAGCTGCACTTCTCTTTGTTCTCCACGCGAGGTTGTTCAATCCTGAAAGAATATCTTCTTGATCATCGTTGAATCCCAAATTTGGCTGTAGCCGCGGAGATATCCCTCTATGAGGTAGCACCATCTTGGTACATTACACTTTTATAATTTCTTTGCTTCACTATAAAAGTAGGTAGCCCTCCTTCTAGCGCCAATTCTGTTGACGTGCTTTTTATGACAATGCCAGCACAGAATAAAGTTGTCCAACGGTCACTCTATTCTCTCTTGATCAAAGTGTCCCACATGCTAAGATTGCTTGAAAGTTCATGTGTTCGACTCCAAGGTTCCTTTTATCGCGAATAGACTCAGTTGGTTGATGTGTTTTGCTGGTTATTTCAAGGGGACTTACGTAGTTGTTCGATTCTGTGAAGCAATTAGGACATGAATGATTTGGCAATATTGTTCCGGTATCTAGACTGACTCGGAAAATGCAGAATTTAAAGGGGATAGGGATAGGAATTCTACAATCTACTCCTAAAGGGTGGAATGTAAAGATCAATTCGAACAATCTTCAAACCAAACTCCGCTTTGCCTCCCTCCGGACAACTTCCACAAAGTTGGTGCAATCTTCAAAGGATGAGAAAATATTCAAACCATGACACAACATGTTCATACCATCACAACGATGCATATGGACATATGAGTCACAATCGAAGTTAAGCGCTATTACTCCAGTTGACCATGCAAGGCGAACTCACCGTCAGCTAGTCCACTAGTGGTATGAATGAGAAGACTTGCTCAAATGAAACACCACATTCCACAGCTAACAACTACTTGCATGAAATAAAAATCTATTTTACTCTATCTACCTTGAATTGGAAAGACGAAATGGCCTTGCTAGCTACTCATAACAAAGAAGAAATCACCAAGCAATGAAACTCTTTGTATTATGAAAAGTGTTCACAACAACCTTTTACAAAACTTTCAAAGGAAAGTTTTCTTCCCTCCTCAATCTAAAGCTAACTTCTAAGCTAAATGCTATATGCCTTCTACTCTCTAGCTCTGATCCAATTCCAATTCTAATCTCTATCTAATTATTTACAAATGAGGGGGGATGCCCCTTTTATAATAAGTCCAATTCAGTGGACGGTTTAGATCGAATTACAATGAAGGGCTCAGATCGAGCCACCTATGCCCTGATTAGGGTTTCTGCCCTAAAAACCGCCACAGAGAGGAGTGGGCAATGAATGCACAGAATATTCTCCACTCCCCTGCAGGAATCATAATGAGCAATTAATGCCCACTATCACCATCAAGAAGATCCTCATCAAGCAGCGCGTTCCCACTGGCCTTCTCCCGGATAGCAAACTCGATCAACCGGGCCAATACTGCTTCAACCTCCTGTGCAGAGATCGGTGGAATATGGTTGAGTTGGAACTCCAAGACTGCTACCGTCTGTCCGTATCTGGTGTAAGATTTCCTCCATGTCACTAAGGCGTCCTGGGTATGCTGAATTATACTAGAGAACATGGAGACATTCTCAAAGTCATCCAGGACAAGTGACCTCGCAGCTGAGAAGAATGGAGGCAGTCTACTTTTCAAGCCATCAGCAGTTATCTCCTCTGGGACCAACTTTCTAGCAAATATGGCTTCTAATGTATTGAGGACTCCCCCCAAGATGTTGCCCATTGCTTTCCTCACTTTAGCTGAATCTGCCCTTGCTGCGTCGTGAAATCCACGGCCTGTGACCACCGAGGAGTACCAACTGGTGAAATCATACCTATCGCCCTCAATTACACCTCCATCCACCAAGGTTTCTAGAGGTATATGCATCAAAGCACCCAAACGAAGTACAGTCTTCGTTTGATAGATGCGAGTATCACCCCAGACCTGATCTACTATATCCATCCGTGCCAAAATACTTGAGGCCTGTCGATAAGCATCGGCGAGGTCCTCCATGAATTTCCCTGTCTCAGTATGAACACGGCTAACCCACTTGTCTGCCTCCGCTTCCATTTTCTTCAAATCCTCTAAGGCAACAACTGACTCCTTCGGAAGCTCTGATGGACGTTCTACTGCTGGGTTTGCTGGTTCACCTAGACGTGCTAGATTTTGCACGTATCCTATCAAGGTTTTGTGCTCCTTCTTCAATTTCTTATACTTCCCCTCCGTGCGGAGCAACTGATCCTTCAATGCCTGATAGGAGTTATCGAACTCCTCAACAATTTGGGCTCCCATAGGACGACCCAACTCTACAGTGGTGATCACATAATTTTCAGGCCTCTCCTCGGTTCGATCACAATCCTCTCTTGGAACAGCCACCTGAAGCGTGCGAGAGCCTGACTCATCAGTCCAGATCTTTGAAAACTTCCTGGCCCTCTTCTTTTCTGGTGGCGCACTGATCCTCCTGAGGAACTCCTCCATCTTGATGGCTGGATCTGTATCATCCTCGGGTTCTCTTCTCATTCTGTCTGAAAGCCAATCCGGCACCGTCTGCTGCAGATTGCAAATGACTAGGGGCTGCTCCACTGTTACCTCCACCTCATGCACTTCTTCTCTTCTCGCACTATTCTGCTCGGGCTCATCATCTTCCACGAGCTGCGTATCTCCGGACCCTTGGGTTCACTGTTCTATGTTTTCCTCTTCCTCCAATGTCATGTCCAACATCTGTTTGAAACGAGTGTCAGCCACTGTTTCATCTTCTTCCTCTTGTTGGCCAGCCCTGGATACACTGACACTTATACTATCTGATTCTCGGATGTTGGGTTGATCCACCTCCTCAAGCTCCCGCTCTTCACCCAATCCTGCCCTCTAATCAGCAAATAATGAAAGCACTCTCAAACTCGAAGACCGAGTTTGTGAGTGCATAGGTGATGCTTGTTCCATCCTCAACGGTATCGGCTGGGTTGGTACTTCTACTTGCGCTTCCGGTGTTTGAGCAACCTGTTTTCCCCTTCTCACCGATAGCGGCCTTGGGTCACCCATCAAGCTATAAGTAAGGGCGATTGATCTGCTCTTAAGTCTGCATACATGTCTATCGACCCAAGCCCTTGTGAAAGTCAACACCGGAATAGAGAGCGTGTCCAAGTCCATGATTTCTGGCTCGGCCCAATCAGGTGGTGGGACAGGAGTATCCCTAACTGAACCATAGTCAGGTTGCATAACGTTGACATCCTCCTCCACCTGGTCGGGAACTGGAATAATCTCACATTCTCTAATCAACTTGAGAGGAAGTCTGGAAAACATCCTTCTTCTTATCTCAGCCTCATCCACTGCATTTGCCCAAAAGTCCTCCAGATGAGCTCTATGCCGGTATTCAACGTTCTGTATCATCCGGATGTTCCTGTAAGGATCGAAATCCTGCCTGCCTGTGTGATATGACAAATGATAAGATTGCAGCTTGTCCTCTGCCTCTCGGGCTGCCTGCAAAGAGGGACACACCTCAATGGAATTCCCTATGGTGATAGGGAAATCAAGTCCACCCTTCTTTTTCCTTTTCTGAATCTTATCGTAGGCAATCAATTGCCTAGATACCTCAAGCATTACTATGTGATCAGTGGGGTATCATGGTAACCGATACGGATACGAAGTGAACCCCTGCAGCCTAATATATGTGAATTTCGGAATTGGATGAGCCAATACCCATATTCCTCAATCAGTGTCTGTGCTTCTTTAGATATTCTCTACTGCGTTCTCTGCTGAAGTGTCCTCGCGATGTGCATTGTGAATGCATCATTTGCCCGTTTATAGTTGGCAATGTTAGCTAAATGTAGCTGTGTGCAGGCTTCATGGATTTTGAATTGACCAGGGGCACAGCCGATTGGCTCCTTGTACGAAATCTCTCTGTACTTAGTCATTCTGGCCAACATGTAAATTACATATGAGCTCATGTAGAAAGTCTTCGTCACCTTTAGGCTCCTGAATTGCTCATCGATGTGGTTGCTAATCATCCTAGCCCAATCACCACACTCCTTTCCCTCCAAGATGATCTTGATGAAGTAGAACATCCAAGGCTCAAAAATGTAAGCCTGTGCACTCCCATTTACCCGGCTCAGCATCATTATCAAATCACAGTATTCTTGTTTCACGTCCTCAACAATTATCTGCTTTGGGAGCTTAGTGCGGGGTGGCCTCGGCTTCTACATCCAAACTCTGTTGATGACTGCAGTGACTCTTTCGAAAGAGGAAGAGTACATCTTATTTACCCTCTTATTTGTCCTGTATAACATCTCCTCAGCAGTCGGAATCCCAAATTCCTCTCCGATGGCATCCGGTGTGAAGTTGGCAAGCAGTTTACCATCCGGAGAGACAATCGTCCTACGTTCTGGCTTGTAGTGATTGGCGCACTCCATAATTAGCTCCGGACACTGGATTGCTGGCGAAAAACTAGCAGCTGCGTAGATTCCACTCTTCATTATATTATGTGCTGTGACTAATGGTTGATGGCCCCCTAGCCCGAACATCCTCGATTTGAGTGCATTTAGATTAAATGAACCAAGGTTGGTGTCATTTAATCCTGCCAACTTTGAAACTATTGCTGACTTTGGGAGAAATGGCTTAGCGAGCCTTTTAATCACTGCCTGCCGGGATGAGCTAGCCTTGCCTGCTTCAGCATTTGCAGCTCTGCCTACGGCTCTGCTTGTTCCTGCAACATCCTTTGCTCCGGCCATCTGCAAAATAAAATAGAATAGCAATAAGCTAGGCTGCAGATTTTTTTTTTTAATAAAATGAAGTAACCTCCTAGACGGCTGCGAACGTGGAGTTAGCTTTTTGAAAATAAAAACTCTCAGCATAAATTACTAACTCCAAACCTCGTACTGTATAAAAAACTTCAAGCTTATAAAGAAGCTTTCAACGGCTACACTTCCGACTGGCGAAGAAAATTGCAGCCAACTACCAACTTTCAGCAATGTGGATACTTTCTCAGCACAAAATGAATTAAATCCTTTGTCTCGACTTTGTCAACTTCAACAACTTTCAACTTCTAGTAGCTCGAATAAGTAAAATCTGCAGCAAGCACTTTGCAGTACTTTCGAAAATAAACCTCCAGCAGCTCCGGAAAACAACTTCAATCTTCAAAATTGCAGCAACAAGCTCTCAGCTCTTCGGCAAATAGAAATTTCTTCAGCAACTTCGCACTTTCAGCGACTCAACACTCCGGAATAAAATAAACTTTCAAAGAAATTCTCTCCTCAACAACTTCGAAAATATTTCAAGAACTTCTTCAGCAACTTCAACTTCAAAAAAAAAGTGAGGAGAAATGAGAGAAGAGATTGTTTAAATAATTCTTCTCGGAGAATCCTACTAAGTAGTGCTGGGGCTATTTTTAGCACCTTCATCAATTTTCCACTCTCTTCGTTCGGAATCTTCTAATTCAAGCGCAGTAGTGGGCTAGTCGTCAGCCGGTCATTATGGCAGTTGCCATTAATAATGATTCCTTCCTTGTAAAAATTCGAATTTTTCCTCTTAATCTGCCAGTTAACTCTTGGCGATTTAAACAACTCACGAGAAAAAAAAAATCACTTGACTTGATTTAAAATTCCATTTTAAAATCTCGCAGTGTTTAAATAAATTCAACTCGAAAAATCCGTGGGAGTTGTAAATTTATTTCCAACTTTTAAAATGTCTGTCATTT